>JAIPRL010000076.1:0-17360 GCA_025469235.1 Pemphigus obesinymphae | reverse complement strand
TAAGGACAAATTATCGATTAAGCAATACATGAAGGTTAAGCCCATAAAATAGTGAGTAAAAGTATTTTTATTCTGTGGTGAAAGTGGACTAATCTACATCTTGCCGTTCCAAAGGTACTACGAATGCGATACCGATGTTGCAAAACTCGTGGGTTCCGCCGCAAGTTCTGTTCCTTGAAAACCCAAGGTACACCATGGTGTAACTTTATTAATACCCCATTTGACAATGGGGTTAAAAAACCCCATTGTAACTTTTTTAATATTTGTAAGATTTTTTGAATCCCATAAAAAATTACTCTAAAACCAATTTAGAAAAAAAAAAATTCAAAAAATTTTAACACAAAAAAGTCGGGTCTAAAAGGGTTAAAATTAAATAATAAGGAACACGTGTACTTTCCAGGACAATTTTTTAAACTATTCTCTCATGCATTATTACGTGTTATTTTTAAAATGGTATTTTTTATGTATATGTGATTTGTATGTATATTTAATTATTAATACAATTATTGATGTAATGTGGCATCATTTAAAAACTTAAAAATCAATACTAGTTATATTATGTTATATTATTAAAATTATATATATTCTTATTTTAAACGCTGCCTGCAATTCGGACGTATAATATTTTTGACGTGCAATTTGAATTTTCCGAAATATTCTAACACGAGGATAAAGTGTATATACTTCAATATTATGTATTACGCTACTTATTTATAACATATTAATATTCAGTAGAACTAAATAATTAACATAATCTACAGTATATTTTAAAAATCCCAATTTCAATATCTATTACGTCAAACTACAGAGTTAGTTATGGAAGATTTAAATTTTATTAAGTGGATAGGTAATCTCGATTTATTTAAATATTATATATTATATATTATATTTCAGAAAATATCTATTTATTTATATGGACATTAAATGCGGGACTCGGGTATAACTTCCTCTAATGTCATAAAATATAATATCTATAAATAAGTTTACCTATATTGTACAATTTTGTTTTCAATATTGAATTAATTCATAACTATTATACATCCGTATGCCATTGAATGAAGACGTGTTAATACTGTTGAATAGTTCATGGTATATTAGGTATATTATCTTAATATTATTTGGATTTAGTGAATTTAATAAAACTTTTTACCGTTTAACAACCCCGGGGAGTAAAATGCCGTTTTCGGGTACTAGGAGTGATTTGCAAATTCTGGAAACCAATTTGCAAATATATATAAAGAATTTGCAAAATATTGACGTTGGTCCGGGATCGATCGGACCACGTGGGGCCGCTACGCGGACACTGTGAAGTTGGCCCCCCTGGCAATCAAATGCCGTTTTAGGGTGCTAGGAGTGATTTGCAAATTCTGAAAACTAATTTGCAAATATTTGCAAATTATTTGCAAAATAATGGCGTTGGTCTGGGATCGATCCGACAAGGTGGGGGGGCTGCGTGAAGTTGGCCCCCCCAGGTAAACAAACGCCGTTTTCGGGTGCTAGGAGTGATTTGCAAATTCTGAAAACCAATTTGCAAAATATTGGCGTCGGTCCGAGGTCGATCCGACAATGTGGGGGGGCCAACTTCACACACGTTGTTTAGTTTGCTATTTTAATGCATATAAATGCTCAAGCATAGAGCTAGTGTAAAATGTGATTGTTCATAAAACACATATTCAGTACAGTATTTCATATTTGAAATACCAAAATAAAAATAAACTTAATAAACTAATCAATTTTGTACTCATTAAATTTATAAATTGAATTATGAAATATGACTAAAAGTACGACTTCAAAAAAATTAATTATCAAAAAAATATCAATAATATTGTTATATTATACTTATTTATTATAAAAACTGTAGTACTTATGTTTATTCCTTATAAATCTTGTTTTTTTTTATTATGTAGGGACATATATAATATAGTACCATTAATTATATATTGATAATACATATCATAAACTTATATATTGATAATCTGTATCTTCTAGTAAATAATAATAATGGTACAACTTTAGACTTATTCCGCAGTTAAAATAGACAAGTTTGCATAAAAATATTAAATAAAGATATGGAAATGAATTTAATCAGAAATTAGATTTTACTGTAATATGTAAAACAAAAAATTTTTAACTGATTATTAAATACTTTACATTTTTTAAATATTATTTCTTCTTATGACACTAAAACATTTTAACTACGTGATCTAAATAGGTATACAATATTAATGAATATCAATATTCATTTATGCAAATATTTTTCTTTCTAAATAGTACAATTGAATAAAACTTTTTTAAATTGTAACCCCTTTCAAGAACATTCTTGGGAGATAGGTAATTAGAGTCTTCTACCATCTCTTTTCCAATTATGATAAAAAAAAAAAATATAATCTACATTTGTAATAATTTATTTTTGACCATATAGAGTCCATTTTATTATGAGATATGGGGAAAAAATACTTCAATATAGATAACTAATATATATTGTAAGCTTATTCAACTATATAATTTCTGGCGGTTATAGTTAATTCATGTTAAAATAATATATAGAATAAAAATTAGATGACCAATATTAAGTTTACTTTATTTGTATAGTAGTATAAACTTATAGTATAGTAATACTAACTTAAAATAAAGAAATAACAACTTAATATTAAACTATTTAAAAATTATCCATTTTTATTTAAATTTATATAAATTTATTTTATTAATCCATGTTAATATGAATTCAAACGTTACTTCATTTTTTAACCTTCCAAACTTAACTAACCAATATAATATAATCTAATACCTAGTTTTATTTTATTTTAAATTATAATTTTTAATCTTCTTAACTAGATAGGTATATACAATATACAGCAATACTCACGTGCAGTGACTGGTGATTCGGATGGTAATGTTGGTGGTAAAAGTTCAACACATCCAGAACCAAAAAATCTCTTATCCAGCACTTGTAATAATTGTAAAGCAGTATCTCGTACAGATGATCGAGGACAACCGGTGTTCATCAATGTAACATTAATAATTGCAGTATAATGATCACATGGATATTCCCTAGACAAAATAAACATAAAAAATTGTTTTTAATTATTTACACTTGTTTACTAAGTAAATTGTTACATAAATTGATTTTTACATCTCTAGGTTGATTTTCTTAATTTTAAATTATTTAATTTAAAAAAATTAAAGTTTACATACATTGAAAAATAAAAAATAGTTCAAATAAAACGAATAGTTATGACATCAATTAAATTGAAAAAACTAATAACTTATACAATTTTTAAACTATTATTAGAACTAATTATCCTCTCTTAGGTCTTCACTCTTGAATCTTTGATCTGACAAATAGTATAATATTTATGTAAAAAAATATCAAATACCTAAT
Organism: Pemphigus obesinymphae; assembly: GCA_025469235.1. NCBI lineage: Eukaryota > Metazoa > Arthropoda > Insecta > Hemiptera > Aphididae > Pemphigus > Pemphigus obesinymphae. Next base: position 13,978 of record JAIPRL010000076.1, on the reverse strand, counting down.
AAGTTGTAGATACTGTTATAAAAATATATTTATATAATAAATTAATTTAATTTCAAATCATTACTAAATTGATTAAATGTCAAATTGAAAGAAAAAATATTATAAAAACATAGATATATATATATATAAAAAATAATATAACATTATATAAATAACATGTAGTTAAGAGTCTTGTACTTAATTTTCTATTCAATAAATTGGAAAATAATATAGGTATAGTTAATCAAAGTTCAATTGTATTTATTATCAATTATTGGGACTTCATATTTTGTTATAATCAAGTTGATTTTATATGAATTTTTGTATTTTCAAACATAAATAATTTAAGTAATATTAGTATTGGACATAGCATAGATACAGCCACCTTGGTACCATAATATTGAGTATAATAAATAGTATAAATAACTTTTGATTTGTTTATTATTATGCTCCTCTACTACTATTTAAATTAACAATATTTAGACAAAATGCACTTACCTAGTGCTAAATATTACTCCAAGTGCATGGAAACATGCGTCTGCTACAGATGGCACAGCTGTATAACATCTATCTACAACCCAATCTAGCAATGCACCCAAATCAGGATTACAATCCAACAGTAGAACAACTGTTTCTAATGCCAATTTATGAACTCGTTTGTCTGGATGTGCTAATAACACATCTATCCAAGCATACAAAGATCCATCAGGTTCAGCTAAACTATAGTTAAAACATGGTCCACATGTAAGAACTGCACAAGCTGCCTGTAAGGATGCCATTTGCAAATCATCTTTAATTAAATCCATGACAAGTAAACTGTTTGAGATAGCAGATGAAGCTACATGTTCAGCCCAGTTACAAAATAGAGTAAATAAGTTTTGACGTAATTCACGCTTTAACAATGTACGATATGTTTCGACTGAAAAATAAATTTAAATTTCATTAATTAAAAAAATCTTCTAGTAAGTGTACAATCATAGTAATTTATATAAAAAATCTTAAATATGAAGCTAAATTATGAAATAAATAATTAGTAAATACATTAAACAAACCAACCAACTTTTTTTTTTACAAAATAATAAATACCTACAAGATATTTAAATAAAAATCATTAAATCTAATTTTATGTTTTAGGAAATACTGGTATTTGAACCAATGACCCTATACATGAAAACATTTTTAGCTACCTATTGACTACATTTGAATGTTATTTTATGTTTTAATACAATTGAACCTTTTATAGAGTTTTTTTATTTCATTATCTCACAATTGTAATTTAAAATTGTTAGACATACTATACAAATTGTAAATAGTAAATACACTGGATTTCAAACTACATCAAAGAAGTACCAATTTACACCCTTTATTTGATTCTTTTATTAAGGAACTTCAGATATATTGACGCTAAAAGAATAAATGTAAAATTAAAAATAATTCAGAATGCTAATTTTATTAAATGAACAGATTTTATTAATGTCCATGTCCTTTAAATCTTTCTTAATGATTTATCTAAAATGTGAAAGAATAATGGACAACTGTTTTTAAAGTAAAAAAAAAAAAATATATGTATTATCAAAATAGAATGTCATTAAACAAATGTCATTAATTATTTGTCAAGTATTCACTTTACAAATGAATAAAAAAAAAAAAACAATATATAATTTAGGAATGTAATTAATTATATAAAATTTTTACCTCTGTGTCAAATATGTTTGAAAAATAATAATTAATAAAAAGAGACAAATCTTTAATTAATTAATTAATTCAGAATTTATTATATATAAATGTTATAAGAAATAATTATTAATACACATTATATAAACATAATAAAAAAGCATGTATTTAAACATTTAATTAGTTTGATATTTAACAATATTGTGGTAAGTATTTAATAGTTATTATCACATAAATTATTAGAAAATAAAAAATAGATAACTTAATTATCTTTAATATTTGAGATCGGTATTTGAAAGGAAACACATTTTTTAGAATGTGTTGGGAAGATTATTTTATTCCTATATGAAAGAGCATTTAACTTCGTACTTCTTCTTCTACAAATTATTCAGTTTTAATTGAAATATTTTTAATTTAGTTTTAATATTTAGAAAATACAAAATGTAATATTATATTTCAATTTTTAAACAAAAATAATTCTAATTAGCATATTTGTAATTCATATTTTTAAAAAAATGCTCTAAATGCTTCTTCAGATTTGGATATTTATATAAATATATTGTACTCGTTATACTTTTTGTGCATTTTTAGTAAATATTTATATACAAATATTATGTACAATAAACTATCTCATGAGAAAAAATTAAACAATATCGGATGCTAATTTTTTTTTTTTTTTTTACCAGTAGTTGTTTAATAAATATTATGGACATCAGGGGTGGTTCTACCCAAGATAATGTATCGAATCGGCTCGTTTACAAAACAAAAGAAATATATAGGTAATATAGAAAACATAAATAAAATAGTAAAGATGACTTAAAGGTTTGCACCCCAAAAAAATATTTGTAGCTCCTTCAAATAAAGAAATAAATTAATTTACAAATTACTTTAGCAAGGATTTTAAAATTATAAGCTAATAAGTAAATACAAAATATTTCCAAAAAGGTAATGCAAAATTAAAATACTGCTATAAACTTAGATTGTAAAGATGTACCATGAATAAAATACGGTATGTGGTTTGTATAGTATTTTATTCAAATATCAAGTCTTAAACTTAAAATTTCTACTCAAAAATTGATAAACAATTTAAAAATTAATTAATTTTGAAGAGTTATGGAGGAAAGGTAAATAATAATAAATTGTAGGTATTGTTGTGGATTTTGCTGAAGAAATAACAGTTGTTGATTGTTTAAAGGAAAAATGTAATATATATACTTATGATCCAACATAAAATCATTGATTATAAATACTATTTTATAAAAAAAAAAAATATGAAAAGTAGCAAAAAAGCCATGAAAATCAAAGGAATATCATTATTTTAAATATCAATTACCATTTCAAATTTTTAATTTCAATGAAAATTAAAATCTAATTTGGAATAAACTAACTATTTTTGTAATTATTAATTTAAAATTAAATATTAATATAAGTTGTTACCACCAAAATATTTCTAAAAATCAAATTTACAAAATGTCTATTTTGAATAATTTTCAACATATTATAAGTATACAACTTAATATACTTTATACTTTTAGCATATATTCTTCTTTTATATATTATTTTTCATAATATATATTAATATTACTTATTTATATATACTGTGGCCCTTATTTTTAAACTTTTGAATTTTTGATTTCTCACCCCCTCGTTTTATTCTTTACTATAAAATAGTAATTTTGGTTAAATTTGGCTATGATTAATCACCCTCTTCACGTGCCTCAAGAAAGTTGAAAAATTGCAAAAGAGGGTTGTTTTGTAGTTATTCGAGCTTAATTAAAAAACTATTGCACTCTTCGGAAAAATGCATAAAATTTAAATTATAAATATTTAGTTATAATATTCATCTAAAATTTTTATTAGAATATTATATTATTACATTATTAATGTTATTACATATATATACTACAGTAAAATATACATTAAATTTCTAGCCAGTTCCTATTCTTTTCATCATAACCACTAACAATTTTTTAGTTTAGTATTGAATAAATCCGACTGTTACAACATAAAAGTCAATCCGATGCAGTATATAATATTTAACTTTTTATTAGAAATTCAAATTTTTCATAATTTTGATATATGAATTTTATTTATAAGATATTTTTTTGTATCATCAACCATTATTCTAATATATTTAAATAACTGTAAAAAATAAATCTTGTCAAATGAATGAAATATCCAATATTTTATCATTTATCTTAGAAAATAATAGATTTATGAGAAATTTTATAAGTACATTTTTTATTAAAAATACAAATATCTATAATTTAAGTTTTATGCATTTTTCCGATAAGTGAAATAATTATAAAATTAAGCTCGAAAAATTACAAAACAACCCTCTTTTGCAATTTTTCAACACCCTTAGAGCACGTATAGAGGGTGAGTGATTAATCATAGCCAAATTTAACCAAAATTATTTTTTTATAATAAGAGTTGGACAATTATTGTTTTAACTCTACTATAGTAATATAATTTAATTAAAATTATGTACTCACGCTCAAAGCTTTTTATCATTTTCATGACAAATCTACAAAAATACAATTTTATTTCACGAAGACTATCTTTTTCTGATTCCAATTCCAAACAAATTCTAGCTCCATCGACATACTCTTCAATTGTTGGGTGTAACGAACATGTATCTCTATCTAGAACAAATGAACTAAGACATACAATGAAATATTAATAAATAATAATTAATATGGCAATAATATTTTTCTTCAATTTTATTTTAATACTGTAAGTTACATATTTACCTGCAGCCAAATGTTCCATACCCGGCAATAAGTTCAAAAACCTTGACTAACTGTAAGCGTAATGCATCTCTTCTTCTACGTCTTCTCATATTTTCTTGTTTTCTATCCACAGCTTCTTTTATATAAGCAATTAATTCTTCCATGAGATCTCTTAAAAAAAAAAAAACAACAACAGTATAAAATATTGAATATATAATATGTAGATTGTAAGTATATATAAATACAATTTTTTTACTTTAATGCTTCAGAATTAATGGTTCCCATTGCATATATAGCAGCATCTCGAACATCAGCTACTTCACAACGCATTAATGGTGCGATTAATTTATACAATGCTGTTGGTGTAACACTTTTACTATCATTTCGTTCGCCAGTTACCAAACTATCTGGTAATGAACTTAAACTTAAATCAGGTGAAGCACATCGTATTACTGGATTTGGTGCAAGAGGCACAACTCGCATAGCAAACATTGCATAATATCGCCACAAAGTCAGATATTGATCACGTTCTGTTAAAGGTTTCCTTGGAGGAGCTGAACTTCTTAACAATGAAGCTCTATTATCACTAACTGGTCTAAAATTTAAATTAATTATTTAGTAAGTAGCACAAATAATTAAAATCTATTTTATATTAACTTACGTAGGGTCGATTACTGTAAAAAGATTTTGAACTCTAGAAAATACCAATGGCCAAGCCTGACCAATAACTGATGGGCATTGCTTTATGAGTACATTTTGAGACAAAATACCAAAAAGTATTGTTCCCCAAGGATCACTGTTTCCAGTTCCACCCAATAGACTTAATGAAGAAGCAGTTTTAGCAGAGTTATTATCATCTTGAATTCCTAAAACATTTCATAAATGAATACCTAAATATACCTTAAAATAAAATAATAATTTACCAGCTGTCCATATGGGAGCATTACGATCAACAATCCATTGTAAATCAATTGAATTTGCTGCCGATGCCGTCATTGCAGCTGATTTTTCTGCTGAAGGCAACATAGGAAGGCATCTTTCGATATATAGAGGACAAGCTTTATCAATAACATCAATAACTGACAATTCATCTTTAATATTATCTACACAATTTTAAAATTAAACATTATAATATACGGATAATTAGTATTTCTAAGAAATCTTTAATAAAAATGCTAACCCAATATCTTCACAAGACATTTTATTTCACGTAGTATATGTGCAGATAAACGCCGTGGACATGGTCGACAATTGCATAACATAACTAAAGCAAATGCTTCAGCATGAGAAAAATCAACTTTTTTCAATTTTTGTTGATTGTCAATTAAATCAAATTTTTTATTTTTTTCTGATTGATTTTTAATCAATCCTGGAGTAATACTATTTTTCCAACAAGTTAATAATTGCAATAGCATACGTAAACCATTGTCAACTAATTGTGGAAATGTATCTTGAACATCACGTGCCAAAAATTGTGTAAAACCTATATATTGAATTTATATTATATTTTAAATAATTCAATTTATAGCAACTGCCAAATTATACTTACTAGTAATTACTTCATGGCGCCATTCTGGGAAATCAATAATCAAAGTTTGTAAACTCTGGTATGCTAAAGCTCGAAGTTCTTCATCCATATGTACAGTTAAACGAGACAACATATCTACTAATTCTGCACCAGTCATTGTTTCAGGTATTAAACGAGGAACAGCCGCTACACATGTTCGAAATAAATCAATACGTGGCTTTCTTTCACCAGTTATCATCTCATCAGGTTCCTAATCAAATATAGCATAAATTAATTTATAAATTTTAAAATAATTTCAATATTGCACATCTACCAAGTAATAAATAATATAATTATTCATTTATATAGAAATAAAATGATTATTTTAAATAAAAAGTAAAAAGTACTTTGTTCATATTTTGTGTACAAGTCATCATCAAAGGTCTACCATAATGAGTATCCAATGCTCTCAAAATTTCAACAAATACTCGACGGACGTTTGGAAAATAAGTATGGATACCAATGTTTCTCGCTGTATCCTCAGTTAGCATCTATAATTGAATTAAATACAAAATATACTGAATAATCGTTAAATAACATATTATATTATAATACTTTATATATAATTATTAATTAATAATATAATTTATTAAAAAAAAGTACTAACCTTATTTAAAAATGTTTTTTTAACACGAAGTGTACTACCAGAAGGCAATACTCCTGATGTACCTGGCATTGGTGGTTCACCTTCTTTTTGTTCAAGACTATCTGCTACGACAAGAAAAGCTCTGAGACCAATACTCATTCGTTCTGGTGTAAGTATTAATTTAATTGGTCGACCTACACTTAGTAAATCATATACTATTTCACGCATAGCAAAGTCTAATCGCTCCTAAAACCAAAGAAAATCATAATTAAATTATATAACGGTTAATTTAATCCATTTGTCATCTGAAATTTACCTGAGCAATAAATTGTATAATTTTAACAAATATATTTAAAGGTGTATCACGAGGAACAACAGCTTTTGATCCTTTAGGAAATAATGAATTTACAATACTTTGTAAACGAGATTGAGTAGCAGAGTTGCTTTCACATTTTATTCTCACCATGTATACCCATAATAAACGATAAAGTGCCTCTAAAAAATAAAATCATAATAATATGTACAATCCATGAATTAATTTAAAATATTAAATTAATTGGAGTTTTATTTACCTAAAGCCACTCTTGACATATTAGGATCTCTGTTTTTCAAATTTGATAAACACATTGCTAAAAAGTAATGCCAATTTTGCAGAAAAAAGATTTTTTGACTAACACATAGCAAACAAGTTACTAATGGAAATAACGAAAGTTTATGTTTTGATTTAGTACACATATCTAAAGTTGTTGAATAAAGAGATTCCACAAAATTTTTCAAACAAGGAACATTTACTTCGTTTTTAACAATCTAAATAAGAAAAATATTTAGGTACATTACCTTAATACATGATACAATTATAAAAAATGAAATATTAAAATAAATCTTACGCCTGCCATAGGTAACAAAATTTCTACAAATAATCCAGCCATTGAGTGTTTAACATCTTTATCTTTGACTTCAAGAAAATACTGAGCACACTCTTGCATAAATTGAAACGAAGCCTCAAAATCTTCAATAGGAACCATCTGTTCATCAAAAATAATTCCTTAAATTAACCTTTTTTTCTTAGAAAATATTACATTTTAGATTACCTAGTTAAATAATGTGTAGTCATGTATTATATTGTATATGATATAAAAAATAAACTAAATAAATTGCTTAGAGGTATAAATGTATAAAATATTAGTACCTTGATTCTAAAAAATTTCATTCCCATTAATAATGAAATTATAGCTTGTATGACATGTGGTGATGGTTCTTTAACTCTTAGTTCTTTTAATTCAGCCATAAATCGCTTTCTTACAGACAAAAATCTAGACTGCGCCAAAACACCCAAAACTTCTGCATACAAATCAGCTACCATATGTATATTTGGTGCGTTAGGACAATTTTGTGCCCTGTAAATATATTATGAATGATTAACAAACATTTTATGAGAGACGAAGCATTCAAAAATAATATTAAAATATGCTCAATTAATCATTTATTATATTATAATTGCAGTATTTGGAAAGAACAACATTCATAAACGCTTGTTCATATTTTGTAAATAAACAGGGGAATATCAAATAGAACGTGAATGTGAACGACGTTTATAATTATAAAGAATTTGGACAATTTTCAGGCTGTTCAAATTAAACTAAAATGTATTTAAATTTCACTATAAACCCAATTAAATTTAAAAGAATTATAAAAATATAATACTCAAAAGTCCCATTCCATGGGCCAGTCATAAAACAAAATCGATAATTTCTATGAATTGGTAATTTTTGGTAAATTTATAAGTAAAATCTAGATTTTATTAATAATTAATTAATTAAAATGAACGACCAGATGAACGTGATTATTTTTTAAAGAACGTGAATGTGTACTTTTAAAATACGTTTGAACATGATCAAAACGTCATGAACGTGAAAGTTCATTTTTTATGCACTGATTGTGAACGAATTTAATTATTAAGTGAACATTCTGAATACTGGATATTTGTAATATTTATAAGAATCTAAATAGTTTCAAGTACTGAATATACAACAATATGATTTCAAACATACCCTTCACGATATTTAAAGTGTTTGAAGCATAGATTTTCAATATATATGACTAAATCTTCATGTCCTGGATGAAATGGTAGTTGTTTTAATACTTCTATTAATGCTAAACAAAATATAAATTCCACTGCAAGATCTCTTCGCTCACCCATTACTTCGATTTCTTTATTATCAATAGTATCACTAAAATATTATTAAAATGTAATAAGTTTAACAATATTATATTTGTTAGCTCAAACAATGTTAGATACACATTAGTAAGTTTAATTAAATATTTTACCAATCCATATATTATATTGAATATATAAATATATAGGTACATAACTATAAAATGTACATTATGAGGATATATATATAGGTACAACTTATAATATAAACTATAAAACATAATCATACTTTTTTCCTTTGAGTTCAATTTTCTTTGAATCTGTGGCATTGATATCTAGCACACCAATTTGTCGGTTGTACCAAGCAAATAGAGCTTTCAGTATTGAAGGCAAACAATGTTCAGCCACAGAACCAAATGCAATTAATAACTGATCAAATTGTGCATCTTCCCCGCGTTGCAAAATCTTCATCAATGGTTTCTCTGGCTCAATCATTACTTCCTCCATTTTTCGTTCAGCCTGTACAGTAAAATCTGCAAACAAAGTACGCATAACATATTCTCCTGGCTTGATGTCTGTGTCTACATTAGGAAATGGTGAACGTTCTTTATGTGCACCCCATGGTAATACTGTTATAACACTTTGCCTTTGGCTTTCTGTAACATTTACAAAAGTATTAAAAGGTCCTAAGAAGCAAATAAAGAAAACAATACCAGGAGTATTTGTAATAGTAGAGTCAGTTAGAGTAGAGATTGATTGGGTGGTCTGAAAAGAATCAAGTTGAGGTGGAGAAGTTCCAGAATCAATTTCACTTTGACACTCGGCATTTCCAAGAGCATTGGTTTGATCTATAGAATAATTTAACATAGCCAACAATATTAAATAGGCTTATAGTTCAACAAATTAGTTTAAATACAAGACATATACCTCGAATAATTTGTTCTCGGTTACTTGTATCAATAATAGTATCCATATCCTGTTCCTCCATAACAAATATAAATATTACACAATATTTTTTCTAGGGTGGATCTAGTTCAGATCATATCTAAAAATATGTATTATTTTACATTTAATTAATAAGATACGACTTTATAATCTAAAATACATCAGATGAAAAATGAATAACTGATTTTTATAATACAACTATAGAATGTAGAACAATATTAAAACAAAATTGTTCCTGATATCCATTAGTATTTATACCTAGTTTGTTTTTTTAATAATTATTTCAAGCTTATCAATTTATAATTCATTATCAGATAATATTTATTATCAGTTAAAATATTATCATTTCTCCATGTGTGATATATTATCTAAAAAGCCATCACAATATATTAAATTTATTATATTTTAATATTGTCATGTAAAAAGCGAAGTGCACCTTTATAAAATTATTAATTATATTTTAGATAAAATAATACCTATTATTGTTAACATTTATATTATATTAACAGTTGTTTGGCATTTTTAAATGAGAAATAAAATAATAATAGTAAAGTTCGTATTTACAGTATTAACTTTAGAATGTAATATACCTAAATATTGAATTAAAAGCGTAAAATACATTATTATATCAAAAATAATGATATTAATATTAATTATTATAATATTTATTTATTTAATTATTTACGGGCATTGTGCCCAATTACAGCATATAACTAATAATACACATTCAGGAAAAATGAAAAGTAAAAAAAAAAAAAAAATAATAATAATAATAGTAATAATAATAATAATAATAATAATAACGTATATAATATATAATAAAAAAAGAGTAAATATAATGGTAATAAAAAGATAAAGAGTAATATGATGGTCTATGGATAAATCAAAATAAAACATTTAAAAGAATTTATTTTCTTTATAATAATTCAAAATTGTGTCTTATGACCTATACCACTAGAGCTTCTATGGACCCGACAATAAGAGCATCAATATATTAGTTATAATAATATAATATATTATTTGCCAGACCTAATAATATAAGACCGTGGTTTAGTATATAGATACCTACTCTATTTCTATAACTCCGTGAATATTTTAATTCAGGTTTTAACAAAGAGGACACATTTCCTAGATAAAATACTTTCTTTATTTAAATAGGAAAAATGTATTATATTATGTAAGTATAGGCTAGGTATAGGCAGAATTGCAAAAAACCTGGGCTTTTTTAAAAAGAATAAAAACATAACTTTTAAACATTTAAATGGGCGTTTAAAACGTTTTTTTTTATAATAATTTTTAAGTGTTTTTTAAAAATACGAATTTTTGTTTGGAAATTCCGGCAATCAAAAATTGATAAACCATATATTCTGTAGAAACATAAGCCTAAGGAAAAAAGTCAACGAATAAAAATACTCAAGTATATAGATCTAGCAGAATAAAGCCCAAATTTAAAATTAATATGGAAAAAAAGCTTAAATTTAAATATTACAGGTATAGTCTATAATAATATTTTTGTAAATGTCGAACTTTATTAATGGGTAATAAAATATACAATTTATATAGGTATATACCTACTCGTATATATATGTAGTATAGATACTAGGTTAGGTACATCATTATTAATACCTATACATATATTCAACATTAAAAGTTAAATGATATTTTGGTCTTTAATCCTATATATATTACATTGCTAAATATTTTATTGGTTGGGGGAAAGCCTGAAATTGTATAACGTATTAAGAGGATGCTATATACCCGCATTTTCTGTCTCCGTCAATCTAATTGGCGATATAGCGAAATTATACAACGCAAAATTGAAATTATGGCATTTTGATTAGATTTAGAGCTTAAACACCTATTATGAAATTTAACGAGAAGAATAATTTCGAGTGAACTTCATGGGCTTTTTGTAAAATATTGTCAGAAAAAATAGTTACGGCATTTTTAGTTTTTGATATTTTTAAATAGCTTTAACTTTTTCGTTGGACGATATTTAACTAAATGTCCATGAGGTTCACTCGAAAATATTCCTTGCTTTAAATTTTGTAATAGGTGTTTATACTCTAAATTTAACCTAAACGGCAAAATTTCAATTCTGCGTAGTGTGATTTTTCTATATTATCTGTTAGATAGACAGAGACAAGAAATGCGAGTGTAACATCCTCTTAAGATTATTCCATTTTATATTACATAATATACATCATATAAAATATAGTAAAATATAATATAAAAAATGGATTTGGGGGAGGCAAATGCCATCGTTGCCCCTCCCTGGATTCATCACTGGTTATACTATTTATATATAATTCAAACATTACTTAACTTTTGGTTTCAGAAAGATAGTAGGTACCTATTATATTAAAGTAGGTTTTGTTTGATTTGGTTATTACTTATTACCACGATTATTAAGCAAAATATATCATTAAGGTAATAGGTATAAATGCATAAATTGTAATCCATGGGCGGATCCAGAAATTTTTTTTGGGAAGAGGGGCACATTTCTGTGAGTGATTTTGTGGGTACCTATACATATTTGTCTAAAATTTTGTCTATATAATAGGTACCTATATTATAAGTATTATAATCGCGCTTGCAAGATCAAAACACTGGTAGTGTTCGGGACGGTCTGTGCTGTTATAGGAAAAAAAAAAATATATACTATAGGTAATTATAATATCTGGACGATAATTATTTAAATGTTATCTATAGATACCTATTTACCTATATAAATACAATGGTGCGCACTGTTATATTTATATATTTTATAACCACATATTTAGAGTTAATTATTTTTTGTGAGATACAAAATGATTTTATAGTACCTATTAAACTATATATAACTACTATACTATATTACTATATATATATAATGCTAAAAATGTTACCAGTTTTTTTCATAAGAAAAGCCTCTTTATACTATATATTTGACGCCCCGGCCCGTTTTCGCTCTCGCCAACTGTCGGACTGTGTGTCTGTGTAGGTACATACATTCATTTTCTTTTACAATTTTCCGATTATTTTTAGGTCGTCTTGGTATTTTTCGTTTTTCTTTTGTCCGTGTTCAAGCGGTTTCTCGGAGCTTCCGAATCACGAAAGTTTCCCTTATATACGATCTCCGTGCAGGATTGCGTCTTTGCTCTGCAGTGTGAAAGCGTTCAGGGTAAACGGTCAACTAGATATTCGACCATCTAGATCCCCAAATATTTTGTAGATCTAACTGACCCAACAAAAAAAGATCTATTTGACTTAACGAAAAATAGATCTAATTAACAACAATGATTATTCAATGCGTATTATATTTTATTTTACAATAGGTATGAACTATTTTACACGCGTAAAACAGTCCATGAATTATATTATAATTATATTTATACTTAATATTTTAATATATTAACTATACCTATACGTTTTATAAGTATTATGTACCTACCTACATAGGTACCGTAGAAGGTGGAACCGTTCCAACCAGAAATTATTTCAGGAGCGACAATACTTCATACGGAAAAAATATATACCTACATCCCTTCCAGGGTCATAATCATAATATGCATTTCTAGTGACATTATTTAAACTCATTGGAAGAAAATGGAGATCTACTTGACTACTTGACTGCAGAGATCTAAATGACCACAGATATCTAAATGAACTGGGAGATCTAGTTGACCCATGATGATCTAGATTTTCGGGGATCTAGTTGACCTAGCTGTCACCAACGTTCGGTACCGTGGTCCGTGGTCAAATAACGTTTTACGTTGTGTAGGTACATGTAATTAAATTTTGATATACAACGTCTTTTATTTTTTACCATACAGTCTTCTTCTTCTTCTTCTTCTCCTTCGCCTTCTCTCCCAACTATTTGGGGTCGGCCACCCTGGTCCTAAACTTCCACTTAACTCTATTTCCCGCATCTTCTTCACTTACTCCTACCTTCCTCATATTACTCGCCAATACATCCCTCCATCTCTTTTTCGGTCTTCCCCTCCCCCTCTTACCAACAACATGCATTTCCCTTACTAATCTTACTGCCTCATTATCTTCCCTCCTTAATACATGCCCGAGCCATCTTAATCTATCTATTCTCTCTCATTTTGTCTACTATCGAAGCTACCCCTATACTACCTCTGATATACTTATTCCTTATTTTATCCTCTCTAGTAACTCCACTCATCCACCTTAACATTCTCATCTCAGTGACACTCATTCTCTGTTTTATCTTTCTATCTACTGCCCAACATTCCGTTCCATACATCATTGCAGGTCTCGCCACTGCCTTATAAAATTTACCTTTTAACCTAATAGGGATTCTTTTATCACACAGAATACCTGACGCTTCTCTC
>JAIPRL010000075.1:133631-221129 GCA_025469235.1 Pemphigus obesinymphae | reverse complement strand
TATGAACCAAATTATTGTATTGACTAGAGAGAAAGAAATAAGCACACGTACAATGAATAGCATTAATCAACAAATTTTGCGTGCTGGATTAAGCACAACCAGTTTGGTATCTTTGGATCAGAGTTATTCTTTGGAAGAAACATATTCATTCGATGAATCGTTTTTCCAAATGCAAACTTATTATTCGAGTTATACAACAACAAGTAGTAGATCTTTTAGTTATCAAGAATCTGAATCTGAGGTTATAGTAGAAAAATCATCGTCATTGTCATCATCATCATCATCATCATCATCATCATCATCATCTTTTTCAAATATCGAGGTTGACTCTGAATGAGTTAAACACTTATTTTATTTAAGAATATTTTTCTGTACGTTTATCTAAATTATGAAATAAACGCATATATTAAACTATTATTATGACGTGTTTCTTTTTTATTTAAAAACCTATACATTTTATTTGGTTATTATATTGTACATAATATTTTACTATTTCTCTACACAGATAGTGTAATTAATTTTATGTGACATAGGATATCTATTCATCCATCATCTATTTTTAGACAGAATTAGTTCCATAATTACCTATAGGCAAAGTTATATTATATTTCTTAAATTATTAAACGTAGGTACCTATTTGGTTGTGTTGTATTTCATTTTTTTTTCTTTAATATAAGACCACCAATTTTGTATGACGAATCTTTCGAAACTGATAACGGAGAAATGTTTTTTCACCACTCTACTAGATAATAAGGCTTTCTCTATTGACTACAATGTGGTGATGATAATTAGGTAGCTACAACATAATTATTTAATTACATATACCGGGTTATAGTTAATTCACAATAACACCCTTTGATGTTATGATAAGATATTTACCACTATCTAGTTTTTTTGCATCCCACAAAAAAATCTTTTGAAATAAACCATATAATAGAATTATGGGATGGAGCTTATACAAAATGTAACGTAAAATTGAGAAAATAATAATAAATTGCATAGATGAAAAATGTATACAAGTGTTGATATAATGTTAATTTGTACAGACAATTAGGTATATGAGAAAAAAATAATAATACCTAATTATATGAGTATAATATAAAGGGTGAAAATATATTTTGTTTTTGACGTATTTATCAACAAAATGTTCATTTCTTTGTTCAACTGAGATAAAAAGAAAACTACCATTTAGTTAGGTAGTCGAATGTGATGCAGTTTTATATACAGCCAATTTTTTTAATTTACTTGGGAACGCCAAAAGATATATTCCAAATTATTATATAACAATATGACCACCCCTCACTCAATTGAATTTTATTAATGACGTAAATATTGTTTTTGTGTATTATACACACTTTATTCATGATACTCGTAACGGCATCTAACGGACTTGTGAGGTCACGCGTAGTTAATATGAAATCTAATAGAGCTTGTATAGGTCTAGGAAATAAAAAATATTATTTATATTTGGGAATGCATTTTTTTTTTATAGACAATGATTCAAAGACAAGGCAAAATTAATTTTAGTTTTCATAAATCACTGCCCCAGAATGAAAATGTTCTTTATTTTATTTATACATTTTTTTCTAGTGTATTCATACATAATTAACTGGCCCATAATTTAAACTATAGACATTATTTAAATTCGAAAAATAGGGAATGAGTTTATAAACAAAGCAATAATGTTCTATGTATTTGAAATAATATAATTAATACTCGAATTTCAGATATATGTTTTTACTTTTAAAATTTTAAGATTTTAATTTCTAATAAATTCCGAATAATTTGTTGAGTTTAAAAATATATTCTCAACGATTGTGGTCATACAAACAATAATTTAACCGTGATATCGGATTTTTGGTATTCCTTGAATAGGCAATTTATAAATATATTTAGGTATCTTGTCATTTCATACTATAATAAAATATAAATTAGAGTTAAATAGTTTTATTTATTTAATTTTAAATACAACATTTTTCAGAAGTTTAAATAAAGTTCAAATAATAAAGTTAAAGTTGTTTTAATCTTGAGGTTTTAGGATTTATTAAATGTAATACAGCCAACATCTCTTCTATCTCTTGTCTTCGTGTTCCTTATTTGTCCCTGGTTCAATCTATACAGGAGTATGAGGTGATAGTTTAGTATCCCTACCTAGCCCGTGATGAGCACTGAATGGAAAGAGTCCAAAACAGATTTTTATCTTATATTGCTTTTCTCTAAAAAATTGAACATCTTCAACACGATTACTCTTCTATTCATTCTGCCCTCCGACTACCATCCCTCACCTCACGTCGAATCGACGCCGACAATAAATTTTATAAAATCTCTTCGTAATGCCTCCATTGATTAACCTAAAATATCTTTTCGAGTTCCCACCCAAAACACTAGAAACCACTCCCTTCTCCAATTACATATATAATTAATTAATGGCTAATTTAAATTATATTAAATAATTAACTCGATAAATATAATTAATATATTATTATAAAGACATAAAAAATGTTTTAAAATGTTTTTTTATACAAGATATTAAAAATACATATTAAATAATTAACATTAATTTTACTGATCAATAATTTCCCCGAAATACTATAAAATCAATATTGTACTTTCTGGTAATAATGGTTTAAAAATATTTCATTTTTCATTGTAGTCTGGGGACCTTCGCGCAATATATATCTGTAGTATTATAGGCGGATGAATACGAAAGGAATTTTAAAACGTATTAATTTTAATGTAGAATGTACAGTGATACAAAAATATTAATTATATAAAAATAGACATTTTTGGAATGTAAAATTCTTCGAATTGAAAACTGTTAGAATTACCAACTGTATACATAATTAAAAAAATAATTTAAATCTTCATTTTACTAAATTATTCGTATTCGTCTTTATAGCTGTCTATAAGAATGTAGTATATATTATGTTTATAAGAATGTAGTAGAAACTAGTTAATAATTTAATTTTATCAATTACAAACCCATCATTTTATGTACCTAGTTAAGATATCTATGAACAAGTTATTATCTGGTTAATCGTTTTTCATTCAAAATTGAGTTAATTTAATATAATAGAAATATATTAATTTAATATAATTGTGATAAACGTAAAAAAGCAATAACGTTTTAACTCCACCACTTCCAATAAAAAATAATAATAACATAGAAGTTATAAGTGTTTCGTATACAGAATTTGTTTTTATTTAAATAAAATACATAATTATGATTTATATTAAGGCTAGACTTAATAGGTTATTATTCACAGGTCATATTTTACAGTTATTTTTATTAAGGCATTACTTCATTAACTTTTAACTTGTAACTAGTTAAAAAAAAAACTATTTTTATAACTTTAACTGTATCTAATTAATTATTTTATTAACTTTGCCCATCCTTGGCTGTTTATTTCTCAAAATAGTATATAAAATATTATAGTATACGAAAATGAGGATTTTAGGGTCAGAGTGGGTGTGCAACAGGGTTCGACTTTAAATCCTTTCTTATTTTTCCTGATAATGGATCAAAAAAACAAAAGATATATAGGGTGAGATACTGTGGTGCATGTTATTTGCAGATGATATAGTACTGATAAAAATGAGTCCTGAAAATTTGAAATGTAAAAGGTAAATTGTATAAGGCCGTGGTAAGCCCTGCAATGATGTACGGAACAGAATTTTGGACAGTAGATAGGAAGATAGAACAGAGAATGAATGTAGTAGAGATGAAAATGTTTAAGTGGATGCAGTGGCGGCTCATGGTAAAATATGTGTTGGTGCACAACCAAAAAATATGTTTATTAACAAATATATTATGTTATTTTTTCTAAAATATTAATATTAATAGGTACTGTAATAACGAATGATATGTCAGTCATTTTGTTAAGACTATATCTACATTCATATAAATTATAATTTAAATTATTTTATGCTATATAGCCTAGATAAGTGATGTCCTGATAACATCTGAAAATGAATAGATAATAACTGCACCAAACAACAAACGTCGTTACTACATTCGTTCACAGAATTGTTAGATATACATAGTTAGTAATTCGAATATTTTTTGCACTATGCTATATAATTTACACGGTGTATTTTTCCTCGGAGAGAGAATTAAATACAACTGCATGTGAGTAAACAGAGCATCGTATATGCATTTTTCGAGTGTGCGTAACGGACAGCGCTGGGGTAATATTCACGGGCCCGACAATTACTAATACAGCCATAAATAAATAACAATTTTATATATAAAAACACGCTAATTTACTGAAATTTTAGGCTGTGCAGGTGCGCCTATACTCCTTAACACGAGCCACTACTGGGTGAATGACTGGAGTAATTAGAGAGAAAAAAATAAGGAATAAGTATATAAGAGGAGTACCTTCGATAGTTAACAAAATAAGGGAGAATAGATTAAGATGGCTCGGGCATGTATTAAAGAAAGGAGAGACTGAGGCAGTAAGTTTAGTAAATAAATTAAATGTTGATGGAAATAGGGGAAATGGAAGACCGAAAAATAGGTAGAGCGATTTTATGGCGAGTGATATGAGAATGGTGGAGATAAATTCAGAAGATGCGGGAGATAGAGTTAAGTGGAAGTGTAGGACTAGGGTGGTCGACCCCAAAAAGTTGGGTGAAAATGCAAAGGAGATGGAGAGATATCATTGTACAATAAAGAAAAAAAAATTATCAAAAACAACGCAATATTCTAACGTAGCTGATTTTATTTATGTTAACATGTATTATAAGTTGCTAAAAATCAAAAAAATATTTTAAATAACTATAATTAATCTTAAAAAATGAATACTTATTACATATAAAAAACAAATATTATTTTTCATTCGGTATATGTATAAATATTTATTATGACCTATGATTAAATTAAATCTCAAAATCAAATAAGACACTTTTCAACTTTTTATTGTTAATTAATCTTAATAATTATTCAAAAAACTTTTTCGTCAAACAAAAAAAAGCATTCTAGCATGGTTTTAGAATAATAACATATATTATAAAATGTGTAGAAAATAATATTTTTAATAGAATGACCTAGATTTAATACATTTTTCTACATTTTTTTCATCTCATTTTTGAAAGTAGCTACAAAAAACGTTTTATACATTTTTTTTAAAGTACTGGAACTTTTTTGATAATTTTCATTCTAGAAATTTTCTTGATATATTTCAAAAAAAGTCCACAAGTTTTATTCTACCTATTGTCATTTTTATAGATTTTATAGTAGATTAAATAGATTAAATTCTATAGATTTAACTCTAAATCCTTTATAAATTACTTTTTGTTTGTTTTTATGTGTATGAATTACCACTGAAAATCGGTGGTACATAAAGAGGTCATTTATGTACAATAATAATATGAAAAAATATATATTGCAGAATAAATGTATTTTCTCATTTTCCATATAATTCGTTGGTCATTATGTATAAATAGGTACCATAATAATATTATAACTATTCCGACACGATAACGTACATAGATTTTAGTATTATAAATGCATCATAATAATATTAAACCAACAACATTTGTGATGATTACGAGATCATTTTCTATAGAACATACAAATAAACATATGTTTCTACTAAATAATTTGTTTCATTTTAGATTACAGACATAAGTCGTTATAAATTATATTTTGAAGTTAAAAAAATGTTTTTATAAAAATACCTTCCTACCGGATAATCCGAAAGTCCGTAGTAACTTAGGAAAGTTGCAGATGATGACCATCCACTGTTTCACTGAGCACAGAAATTATTATTATATCTGTGTAAAATGATGTACTTAAGTTAAGTAGACAGTGGCTTATTTATAATGGGAAGGACAAGATTATACCAATAAATTTGTCTTCACGTTTTCTTTTTTGTCAGAATACGATGTATAATTTAATTTACGGTAGAGACTATAAGATTTATATGATATATAGGTTCACTAGACTTTTCCATTTTATATTAATAAATTATTAACAATCAAATATATTTGAAATGGTTTTTAAATTTTTATTAATAATTAAATTATAGTAGATATTAGAGAAAGAATAAAAATGTGTAGGTTATATGGAAGCCAATAGTTTGAACCGAATTAAGAAGAACACGTTTTAGAACTCGAAAACCTAAAACATTAATTATTCTAATAACTACAAAATTCTAAAGAAACTACAAGCTTAAGAGGAGACTACACACTACACACCCGATTTTTAAAAGGTTTGTATAGACAATTTTTAGTAAATTTAAAAAAAATGAATATGAATCCAATTAAAAATATAAATATATTTTAAAAGTAATTAAAGAAAAATACCTGTTTCAGTACAATTTTGAACTGCCGTGCAGTTAAAATATTTATTTTTTTAAAAACATATTCACTTTTATAAACTTGAGAATATTATAGAAAGATGAAATAAAAAATTAATTGTGAAGAACAAAAATATCTAGGGACTGATGAAGCCGATTTTTGATATATGCATTTTTATATGTTTCATAAGATATTAAAAAAATAAATAATTAAAATGATATTTTAACAACAAATAAAACGGGTAAAAATAAATTTCTCAAAAATTAAATCTATCAGTCGTTAGATATTGTTATTAGCTTTAATTTAATTTTTTTTTGTATTTCTAACATGTTTATAAGTTGATTAAAATGAAAAATGCTAATGCAAGTTTTTCATTGAAAAATAGTTCTATCACAAATGTTGGGTTGCATGAAAATGTACCAAACTAATAACTTGTTATCTGTTTGGAAGAAATAAAAACCGTTTAAAAAAATAGATAGATCTTAATATTTTTATACAAAGTTATGAATCAATAAAATATTTAAAATTTTGTAAAACTGACATGTTTATTTTACAGTAGGTATCCATATAATTCAATTAAAATTTTATTACCCCAAAAAACGAACAGTATGTAATTCATTTTATTTTCAAAATTGTAAATTGCTACAAAATTTGATGAAATAAAATGATGTATACGTTTGAAATGTTGGCTTTGTCAGAAGACGGTATTATGAAGATGAAAAAAGGTGTGGATGTGAATTATTATAATAAACAATACAAATAAAATTACGACAACATTATTTTAGTCTGAAAATATTTTATGTTTATAAGAATTATACAACCTACTATCGTGTAACTAATTATAACCCGAATATTACATACCATTTCCAATAGTTTCATAAAATGAAACTTGTTCTATAATTATTATAATACTTCTACAGAACTCGATCTCCTACATCTTTCTATTTACACCCGTCCACCACATGTAATTCTCTATTTAATTTTCCTACTTCTCTTTTGGTCTTTCTCTTTCCCACTCTCCTTTAATATATAATCCCTTTACTACTCTTACTGTTTCTGAGTCTTTCCTCCTTAAAATAAGCCTAGCCATTTAAATTTGTTCTCTTTCATTTTGTCTACAATTGGAGCCATTCCTATATATTTATTAATACCTTGGGTTTAACACTCAACTTCCCTAAATGCAAGATTATAACCTTCACCAGATCTCGCTCTCCTCTTATATTCCCTTACTTTCTTAATGGTAATGCTCTTTCCCGAACTGTCGACTGTGTCATGGACCTAGGTTTCAAGCTTAGCTACAATCTTGACCCAAGTACCCACATTGAACACATTTGTTGCAAAGCTCTTAAAACTCTTGGTCTTATCATCCGATTGGCAAATGACTTTCAACTAGAATCGTCGTTAAAAACACTTTTTTGTGCACTTGTGCGACCCATTTTGGAATATGGAGCTGTAGTCTGGGACCCTCATACTGCTGATAATTCAAAACAAATTGAACGAGTTCAACGCAGGTTTCTGCGATATGCTAGCTTCAGATTAAAAATTCCTTGTGAACCTCATAATTATATGCCAGTTGTTATTGCTCTTAGTTTAATCTCCTTAGCTGAGCGTCGACGTATCGCTGGTAATAAATTTTTGGCAGGGTTATTAAACAATGACATCGATTCACCAATCCTTTTATCTTTAATATGTTTTAAAGTCCCGTCCCAAATTTTTTCAAAAGTTTATTCAAAAGTAAAAGTTACTCGACCTTTGGTATTTTTAATAATTTAAAGTTGTTTTGTATATTACTGTACCTATACTGTTTCTGGACATCCTGTGCGTTGTTTTCATTTCTATTAGAACAATAATTATATTGTAAACGTATAAACGATTAGTGAAATATAACAATATAGACGCGTTAAAATACACATGATGATTTTTTTAAACATAAAATGTTCATTATTAGGAAAAGTCTTGGAAAAATGTACTTTCGGAAACTTTCGATTTTACAATTTTCGTTAATATTTTAGTAGATACTTGGTGTAGTCTTATAATATTTTTAACTTTTCTGACGTACTATGATGTTAAATATGATGAACTTTTGATTTTTAAACGGCAACTTCTGTTTTTAATTACAGAAACGTACTAATAAGGTCTTCGCTTCAATGGATTTTCAAGCACTAAAATGGTCTTTGATTGTATATATATATATATATAATTATTAACTCCAGTTAAACTTACCAAATTTTAGTTTGGAAAGCAGCTCTGAATTCATTATTATGTCTTTTATGTTTTCTGCATCTGAGGAGTTTTTAAAATATTTTAAAAAATAAATTAAAAGGCAAACAATTATAATAATGATTTTCTATTAATTTTAAATCACTGCAAAAAGGTTGGTATTGACTAGGATGTATCATTGAATGTATCAAATGAAAAAACATTTTTAATTATATCGTCTTAGATATTATTCATTAGTTATATTTTTGTTAACTATTTAGAAAACCATAATTATGGAAATTCACTACCTAATTTAAAATTTTTTTATAAAAGGTACATTTATAATTAATTTTAGTGTTTAAGTTTAAGCACTTAAAGTTAGATCTTATGTACAATAATTTTATATTCTATGTAAATTATAGTGATTCATATGTAAAAATTGAAATTACGAAGATAATACATTTATAAATTATAATATATATGTATTTTTATAGATAATTATTTCATTTTAATTTGTGAATTCATGGGCAATCACACGAAAATGTTCAATGAGCTCATTATCTTCATTGAAGAAAAAAATAAAAATTAATCTCTAAATTTATTAAATTTATCTACTTAAATTTGTTAAGTTTAAAATTTTCAGTTTCTACACATAATCCCGTATCTGTATTTATTATTTGTGTTATGTTGAAAATCGGATAATGCTAATATTAACCATACATTTTGACTAATGTTTAATTACTCATTAATAATTGCATAATTTTAACATTCTCAAGTGTGAAGAACATAATTTTAAAAATTGAACTCTTCTTTTAATAATTCAATATTTTATTTCTTATTTAATTTTAATTTTAATTATATTCTTATAATTTTATTTCGATATATTCGATATCAGACAAAACTGATAAGACTGATAAAGGAAAAAGATCATATATATATATATATATATATATATGTCTTAAATTCATAATGGGTCATTCAAGTATTACTTAAGCACCTAGAGGGTTTAGGAAAGTATATCATATGCTGATATATGTTGACAAGGGTTGTGTGGAAGTCAGAATCGCTCTGACATCAGTAGTCCTAAATCCCTGTCAGTTCGTTCATTTCAAGTCATTTTGTATCTGTTTTTTATTATTAAATTGAGAGGTTAATACTAACGTAATTAAGTAGGGGAGGGTTTGTAGTTTGTTGTTATTTACTAACAAGGGAGAGGAGGTATCTAAAAACTCTAAAAATGTACTGACGTAGTGACGTAATACTTGAATTAACTGCACTCGACGAGCAAAATAAAAGTAATTTTTCTGAAATATATGAACGTATCGGACCACCCGTAGGTTCCAGATTTCAAATATTATATCGAGATCGATACTAAAACTATTTCAATTCCGATACTCGATTTGAAACTTGAGTACCTATATGGTATATCAAGGAATCAAATAAAGATATCGCGTTTTCCGAAGCCTCGAAGAAAAGGTATACTTTGTATGGTAAAGGTAGACTACACCTTGTATCAAGTCGTTATCGGCCGTATTTTTGAGTTTTCTCTGAGTTTCTGAATTATGGAAACAAGAGTTTCCCAATGATCCCCGTGGATCGTGTCACTCAGTGGCGACAGAGTGTGGTATCGCGGTGATAACGGGTGTTTATCGATAACGATAACTGTTATCCGGACGAAATTACGATAACTTTTATATTTAATATTTATTATAATTTTTTTTTGTTTGTTTGAATTATGGTATATGTAATCTATTAGGGGGCGTTCAAGTATTACGTAAGTGCCTAGAGGAAGGGGGTCTGTCGTGTGCTTACATTTGCTGACAAGGGAGATGGGGGGTTCGAATCATGATGATGTCAGCAATAATAAAAAAAAAAAATCAAAATATGTATAACATTATTTTTTATTTATTTTTAATTAATTGATATAAAATTCGGAAATTTTTTTTTTTTTTGTTAAATAGAAGAGGGTGGTCGGATATATACTGACGTCATAAAGTAGGAAAGTCTGACATTTGCTGATAATTGTTGATAAGAGGGAGGAGGGGGTCTAAAAAGACCAAAAATGTGCTGATATGTAATACTTGAACGCCCCCTTATAGGTTGGGCTATTTAATTAAATTGTCCGTTGTACAACGGCCGATATAATACCTACCCTGTGACGAGTCCGTATTCAAATTTATAAAATAATAAATTATTATAAAAAAACAAAAATAAACTTGTGATTTTTCTCTCGATTAGAATGACCTATAAAATTATAAAATATGACCCTAAAATATCAAAAAATACCCTAAAAATCAAAAAAGCTAAAAAAAAAAAATCAGTTATTTAGATTCGTATTTTATCAAAACACATTTTTATCTAGAAAGCACGGCCCATGCATGATGTTCCAAAAAATGATGCGAAAATCATCGAAATCCGGGCTCTACCTATAAACGTATAAGGGCACATTGAATAAATATTAAAATGATAAGATTACACAGGTCCTATCTGTATTAAAACATTTCAAATAATTTTCAACATATTTCCGAACAATGGACGTTTCATGTATTCACCCTGTATAGGGGGACGTTCCATGTAACGTACAGGTATATAGTATACCATGGTTCTGCACTCATAAATCAAACCACGGTTACGGTCGGCCTGTAAAACGTAATGCGCGTGTAGAGCGTAAAAGCGTTAATTGAGTATACGTATATAGTAAGTATATAGGTTTTAGCTTACCGTCGAGGTTTATTTTAAGAAGGCCAATCTCGAACGTGAAAGTGCAAAATTTTTTCGACCGAAAAACACTCTCGAAAGTGATGTAATATTGGATTGATAAGATGGTCGTTATTATACTCAGACGGAAAGTCGTTTTTTTTTCTTTTCTTTTTTTCGTTCGACAAGGCTCGAAAGATATGCTGCTCGTACATTTACGATAACAATATCGTGTACGCGGTTAAAAGTCCAACGAAAAATATGATAAAAGTACAACGGATACTCTGTACAACAATAATATTTTAAATCGTTCGGTACGAGTCGGGGGCGATCGCTGGCGCGAGTCTCGGCGGGGCGATATCATCGTCACCGGTGTCGCGGCGCTGTCCGCGTTTTGGACGATGCCGGCAGGAGCAGTGCCGCGCAACGCCAACACGACGACGCTCGTCAAGCCGCGCGCCGCGTACCGCACACGTTCACCGGTCGCCCGCGCGTCGTCCCGTGCACTACGTACAAGTCGTCCCGTGCGATTAAAGCGGTTCACACATCCATTGGACGCCCACCGCCACCGCCGTCGCCGCCGCCGCCCTTTAAAGCGGATCGCAGTCGCGCCCGTCATAATATTATATAGGTAGTCGTCGCCACCTAGCTATTATAATATACCGCAGCCGTTGATCGCCTCCGACGCAGTCAATCACCTCAGCTGTTCAACGTGAATTCCGCAGTCACCGCCGCCGCCGCCGCCGCCGCCGCCGATCGTCGCGATTTTGTTATGCTGGTGGCCAGTGCCGTCGGCCACCCGCACACGCGTCCCGCCGCATCAGCGTGGCCAGAAACGTGACTGTATGGTGGGCTCGCCCGGTGGGTAACCCCGCCTGTTACGGCATGCCAATACGCCGAGGACATGTCACCCAGCGCACCACCGTCATAGAGACCATCATCAGGAAGTTCGACACGCACAGTGAGTATAATTATATTATATTTTATACGCCGTTTGCGGCTTTCGACATGTTATTAACCCGGCTAATATAGCGCGGGCACTTAAAGATACCATGTGTCCGTCACTTTTTGCGTCTGCGCGTGTGTAACAATGGGTGTTGTTGATCTTGGATGGTTTTTTTTTTTTTTTTTTTTTTTACCGTTTAATCCTTTAATCACGTGTATTTTGGTCCTGGAGACGTGCGTTTTTTTGTTCGTGTGCTGGTGTTTCCTGTAATTCCTGGCACCTTGCTGGTCCCGAAGGCATTTAAAACCTTTGGAAAACTTTCCAGTCCCAACGGCTCCGTTTTGCCTCGCAGACAAGACGGCTTGTGCAAAATAAATGTTTAAAAAATTAAACACAACCTCGAATGACTGTAGGTAGTGTCGAGATTTCCGCTTTAATTAAAAAAAAAAAAAAAAAAAGAATCTATTTTCTCAATAATATTTCAATATATTATTTATCGTTTGTATATAATAATATATAATTGATTACGGAATAATAATAATAATAATAATAATAAAAATAATAATCGTAGAAACAAAATTCATATAATGTATATAATGATAACGAAATATCAAAATGTATAACGAAGTTTTTTTATTTTTATTATTATTATTATTATTAAAATATGTAACTAGGTACGTCTCTACCAGTTACCACTTATCACTGTTGTTATTTTTAGATTAAAATAAAGTCATATTAAAATATTTAATAAAATACGTTTTTAAGTAATATCTATACTAGTATATTTTTATTTTTATACTAGTTCATAAAGTTCGCATGTTTAAATTTAGTTTTGGATGATCTGCAATAACGTTTTAAATTTTTACGGTTAACTATATCTACCTATATAATAACAATAGCAATAACATACCTATTAATAAACCAATAGACATTATTGTACGTTTAGATGGAACAGAATAATTGTAATTATTAGGAGGAGCTGACAAAGTTATAATATATCCTGATATAACTTGAGTTGATATATAAATATAGGATAAAAATTAATGTAAACATTACATTAAATGGTCAGCGGTGCCAAGACAGTTATTATTACAAAACATAAAAATATATACGATATAACTTAATTTATTGTGTATTGAACTTAAAAAATAAATTCCCATGTTGTATACAAAAATATTATAAATAGTTTGAAAACAACAAAAACTGTTGGTCTTTTATTTCTAAATGTCACTACATTGCTCGTTTTTAATTTTTGTAATATTTTGGTAGGTAAGGAAAATGTTTTGAGTAGGCACTACCAATCAGCTATGCCGTTTTTAGTTTTATCTTTAAATTGCTGCCTATTAAATTTCGTCCGAATAAGTATATTTAACATAATGTTATAAACATTTTAAGTATAAATCAAAATATAAAAATAAACGACTCCAGTAATATTTTTAATTTGAAAATAAGTAAGGATTAATCGACTTAAATAGTTTAATTTTAGAAAGTGATTATTATTATTATTCAATTAATATAGTATTGTGTTAATGACTTAAATGTTTTTTTTTTTTTTTTTTTCGTAATTTTATTTATTAACGTACATGTAGTTTTATTATAATATACATTATATTATGTTTAAAAAAAAAATATATATATTTTTTTTGGTGTGTTTTTAAATCTTAAACTCAATTTGGTATTTCCTTAAAATAAATGACAAAATAATATTTTGTTAAACGGCATAATATGATAAATGGTTAGTATGGGGATAAAATTAAGAAATTTTTTTTTATTAACTATGATTATAATCTACCTAAATGTAGAAATAATGTTTTTATTATACAACCAAATAAGAAAATTAAGTGTACCTAATAATAATTATGCTAATAAATGTATAAATTAATCATAACCAAACGTTATTTGTTTATCTGTAAAATGACTAAAAATTATAGGATCATCAAAAATGTAAAAGTAAATTTTGTAACAATAACCTTGGGATAAAAAAAATGTCCCTTTTTATATTCGAAATTACGTGGTTTTTTTTATTATACAACACTGTAAAACATGACAGGCGTCCTACTGAACAAAAATGTTGGGTAGGTATCTAATAAATATGAAAACGGTATTTTAACGTTACACACTATTAAAAAGTACAAACTTAAATATTATTATTTTTATAGTAATCGGATAATATAGATTCGAATTTGATTCAAATACAATATGGTACTTTTGAATATAAACTCGCTGGTCAATAATAATTAATTTTCAAAAATATCTTATAAAATTGTATAATACACTTATATTATATCAGTAGTGGATTTGAGGGGAAAGGGTGACGTAGAAATCACCTCTTGGCGTTTTTGTGTTTATTATTATGCGTTAAGATTGAATATTGATATTGAAGGGGGCTTAGTCCATCTTGTCTACTAAGTATGCCTATGTTTTTGAGGAGAAAGGAAGTAATACACTCTCCGTACACTATTTGACTTAAAAGTACTGATAATACTTAATATTGCAGTTTGCATATTTTTATTTCACATTTGCCATAATATACCTAATGTTTTATACTGTTATACGTATTTTGCATGTCTAATGTCTTTTACAGAATAAAAAAAAAATGTTAAAATTGATATGTTTAAAACACAGCGAACACTGTAGTGGCAGTATAAAACAATGAATAATTATATATTTATTTGTATGAAGTGACCTGATAAATTTCCATCATTTAAAGTACCACCAAATTTTTTTTAAAAATATAAGTATATTGACAACATACTTAACTAAAATAATACTTTTATTATTATGACAGAATAAAACAGAAAATATGGTCAATACCTATTAAGAAATATAACACAAATTAGGCGAAATTTGTAGTTGAATTTTTGTTTTTATTTTGTAATTAATGAATTTTATGTTAAAAATTAGGTTGATAATCGTTAAGGAGCAGCAAGTGCAATTTTTAAGGGGTTCTGTGTAGGAAATTTTTAAGAAATATTATGAAGAATAAAAATTTAACAATTTAGAAATATTTAAGTACATTTAAAATTAATCTAAAAATATTCCTGTATCTGTATCACTTTTTATTGTGTTGTAATCATGAAATTTTCGCCTAAAAGACCAATGAGCGTGACAAAATTGCAGAACTTTGGAAAGTTGGATTTACAATCTGTAAACAGATTTGAATGTGTCGGCCTGTCTTCTAGGGATCGATCGAGGCATTTTTCTTTATTATTACCTATAGGTTAAAATATAATCAATATTTAAAATTTGTGATTTTTAATGATAAATAAAATGGTTAAAAAAAAAAATAAAAATAAACGCCTCGATCGATCCTTAGAGGACAAACTAATGAATTCAAGTTTTCAGAATTGAAATCCGACACACAATTTTGTTACGCCTTTAAGTCAATTTTTCGTTGGTGTTGCGGCCCCTTAAAATTAATTAGGATAGTTTTTTTCCATATGGTCTCACGTAAAACAATTTTTTTTTTTTATTGTTAAAATTAAAATAATCAACTTTCAGTTACAATAATAATATGATAATACAATTTTCTATATATAATTATGTTGTGTTCAAAAAGTTTAAATATTTATTTTATTAATTTACAATATTATTGTTTTATTGTTATTGGAACACGCTCAAATTTGCATTAGGTATTAAGTATACTATATCTATTTTGTTAAAAAACATAGCAAAATAGATTTATATAGTTTTTATACATTGATAATAATTAGTATTCCGACAAAATTAAAATAATAATATTAATATTGAACGATTTCCAAAATATGAGATTTATTTAATTAATTCATTAAAATTGAAGCTATAGCTATATATGTGTAAATAGTTACACCTTCAATACAATTTATACTTGTTTATAATTTTTCTTTTATTTATTCACAAATTATTATATTCAGCTATTATATAATTCAAATACAATTGGTTTTAATGCATTATTATACTGGGGCTTGTACTTTATATTACTATAATATGAAAACCAAGAAGTTATAAAAGTCTTTATGTAATAATGTATTCTGACGTCTATCTTTTTTTTGTTCCGGTAAATTAAGTGATTTATAAACACATAATTTTTACGCGAACAGAAAAAAAAATATTACTCTTAAAATGGATAAAAATTCAAATATTAAATCATAATATTATGTATTAATATATCATGTTGTATAGTTGTGTTTTTATACTAATATTATTATGTTATGCCATATTAATATTTATCTCTTTATATTTTAACTGAAATGTAAGACATTTTTTTGGTTTTTACGAATTGTGATTTATTTTCTTCTAAAAATAAAATAAAAGGAACGAAATTGGAATCCAAAATGATAATTTAAAATTTCAATTAAATTTCGATAGAGAGTTTAAAACGTTATAACTTATAGTTGTAGTAGGTTATTACTATTTTTTCAGGATATATATTGCATTTAGTTAAAATACAATGGTAGAGTTTTATTATTAGTATTTAATATAGGTACGGTAAAGTTCATGATTGTATTACATTTTACAAATTACCAAATATACCTACCTATAGGTATATAGGTATAATATTTTCAGATAATAAGAGGTATTTGTTGTAATATTTATACAGGCAGTTTTAAGTGAAAATAATATTTAATATACGATATAAGATAATGGTTAAAATTTGAAACATTTATTTATTTTGTATTTATACAGTTTCAATGTTCCCTTAATAATATTAATACAAATGAAGGCTATTTGTATAGCTTTTATTTTGCGAAGAAGAAAAGCACCTACCAAATAAATTTACTTTAGTTTATAAACTTAGAATATATCTAACATTATAAATTTTTTTTTTCAAGTCGATATTATATTTTATTCTTGACTATAAAATTTAAATACCGTAAAGAAATAATATATTCCTATAATATGTAATAAAAAGCGAGTACAGAGTATATACATAGGAGATTGTGGGTGGATTTTTCTCTACTTGACATGATTCTAAAAATTAACTTATATTAGTTAAGTTATATTAACCCTAAGTTAAAAGCTAACAGCTATTAACAAAAAATAACTTGTTAAGTTTAAAGCTAAATTGGAAAATATAATATTGTAACTTAGTTTAAAAAGATTTTTTCTATTCTTCGTTAAAAAAATGAGAAATAGAATCTTTACAATTTTTTAATAGTTTCACATTTTACTTTTTAAAATATTAATTTTCTTAATAATCAATTATTATACATGTATTTTGATTAAAATATGTATAACGAACTCATATATATGTTAAAATAATCTTGTAATATTATCAGGTTTACGAAACTAAATACTTAACCAAAAATAATGTTATGTATCTGATTAGTCAATTTTTTTTTTTTGAAAGTCATTAATTTTATAAAGTTTACCTATAAAATATTACCAAAAACAAATAATTGGTGAACATTTTAAGTCATAGGATATATAATATATAAAAAAAATAAAACTTTTATTGTAAAATCAATACGTTCTTTTCTTTGCTTAAAATTTAAAATTAATTGTTTTTTTAGAATTATATTTTTTTTCAAGATGAAATAATTATTGATTCAAGGGGTACTTAAAATGTATTGTATCTGTAAAATATAAGGATTAAAATTATTCAAAAAATTTCAATATTTTGTAAAATTACTATAAAATATCAATATAATAGATGTGAATTTAGAAATAAAATATATATTATGTATTTGTTTTACAAGTCCTCAAAACTATAACTTAATAAATATTTATGAAAGGAACAAGGGTTAGTAAAGTAAAATATAATATATTTTTGTACTCTCTTATATTAAATTCAATTTAGAATATAATGTACCTAATAGGTATATTATATTGTTAAAAATAACGGTGTGAACATAATCTACGCTAATTATATATTTTAATATTTAAATATATATTTTATTTTATTTTTATTTACTATGAAATCGTGTTTTATAAGCGTTATTTCCATAATAAAAAAAATACATTTTTAAGTTTTGTTATATGTACAAATATACCGCAGTATGATTATTTTATGTTTAGTATTCTCTCGAGAAACTGACTTCGTGTTCGTACAAAAGTTTGTTATCTGTATTTTTCACACGCTAAATATTAAAAACAAGTTCTGCTGAGTCGATTATAAATTGTTGTAAGATGGTTTGAAAAACATACTGTTAAAATTAAAGAGAACAATTTATATATTCATAATATATAAATTTATAAAATTTCTCATAGTGGCTTATTAAAAATTAAACAAAAACTTTTTTTAAATTTTGAAATAAGTTGATGCATATATGTAAACAGTTATTATAAAAAACACATGCTGGATAATCTTGTTTGTAATTCGAATAAATGAATAAATGTGTATATGGCGTATGTATATAATAGATGTTCCATCTCTAAAATCAGTTTACAGTTGTTATATTTTATAATATAGACGGGCATGAATATATATTTTATTTGCCATGTAATATGAGTCGAAGTAATTCATGGTAGGAATATGTTTTATAAAACAAATATTCGTTACCCAATTAGCTAATTGGGTAACTATTATTGTGTAATATAAACAGTATAATGATTTAAAATAACCCAAAGGAATTATTAACGTATAGTTTTTTATAAACCGTTTTCACAAAAAAAAAATAAATAAAAAATGGAGTTTTATTATATACAAGAATTTTCCTATTCTTATTGTTTTTATCTCAACTGCTATTAATTGTCAATATTTAATTTGGTATATATATATATATATATATAATTAATATATGTCCCAAAACTGACTTTGGTCAATATTGTGATTTTAATTATTAATTGAAAACATACGAGGACAGACAAATGGTAAATTAATATTGTTCAGTGTTCCTTGACTTTTACAAAATAGGTTTATGTAATTATATCCTGAACATGGTCTAGAATAATATTTACGGTACTTCTAAAGCATTAATCCTTGTTAAAACGTTGGTTCATATTTAATAATTTATAGGACAGTAAATAATCTAACTAAAATTCATTAATATTTAATTTAATTAAAATAAATAGATATTGATTATTTATGTTTATATTGTATATTTGTGGTACCTCGAGGAAACAATTTTCAAGAAAGATTAAATTTAATGTTAATTATGCAGATACTTTTACAAACACGAAAATATACAATATTAGCTGCTTATTATTAATTTTAATAATAATTAAAAATATTAGTTTAATATGGAGGGCTAAGAATTTAAATAGCATACAAGCCTATCCGATTTTCATACATCAAATTCTATATTGGATTTTTTTTTTATGATGTAGGGGAGGTGGATTTCAGCTCATTCAATCATCATTATTCTCAGTCTCAAATGTTTCTTATATGCCTGTAATCTGTATAGTGTATATAATATACATTTAAAAGAAATTTACTTTCCCTCTTTTCTTTAACATATATTCCCTTTACTACGCTTACTGAATCTGTCTCTTCCTTCCTTAAAACATGCTCTAGCCATCTAAATCTATTTTCTTTCCATTTTGTCTACTATTGAAGCTACTTGTGTACTATCCCTGATATGGAGTGGCTTCAATAGTAGACAAAACGAAGAAGAACAGATTGAGATGGCTAGCGAATGTTTTAAGGAGGGAAGAGACAGAGGCAGTAAGTGTACTAAAGGGAATATATGTTGAAGAAAAGAGGGAAAGAGGAGCGCCAAAAAAGAGGTGAGGGGATGCAAATGATCTAATAGAGAATGGTTTAAGGTGGGTTGGTGTAAGTGAGGAGTATGCGGGAGATCAAGCTCTGTGGAAGTTGAGGATGAACGACCTCAAATAGTTGGGAGAGAGGGTGAAGGAAGAGAAAAATATTTACTATCTTACGTACAAATTAGACTTAAGAGGATTGTTTTGGACACCCGTTCAAAATTCAGCAGAAAATACCTTCACGCATTTCCAATGTCACGGAATGTAGAATTATTGTAAAATAATTATTTTAATACTAAAGAAAAAGGTAAAAACTTATACTATGATCGTATGCCAACTTTTTAAATTTCATTTGAATATGTAGTTTATACACAATTTTAAAAATGAGATTTTTTCATGTTTTTCAACAGCTTATAGACAAAATTTATTAATAGTAAAACGCTGACGTATAATCATAGTTTATTTTCTCGTCTTTCTATTGGGACCTACGATAATTTTACAATATATTCTATTGGAATTTCGAAAACACTTTTTATATGATTTTTTAACAAATTTCGTTTAAAACTATTTTTAAAATTTATTAAAATATTCTTAAATTGATGGATTTTTATTTTCTTTAAAACTCCATAAAACTTGCCTATACAATACCCCTTAAAAAACGTGTGTTTTTTAAGCATCCTCATATGATGATATCGAAAAATTATTGATGTGTCCATAATTTTTATATTTACTTTCATTTTGATAGGAAATTTGATTTATCATATTATTTTATATTATCATTATTATTGATGCATTAAAAATTAGTTTAGACCTTGATTTTTTTTTTTTTTTTCTAATTTGTGATAATAATTGATAACATTTATTAGATAACATTGATACCAACCGGTTACCATTAATCATACACACAAATTATATAAAAGGATCATTTTTAACACCTAGATTTTTTTTGTTCATATCAGGCATGGTTTTCGTGAAACGATCAGGCCAACACGGTGTATGTTATCATTCTTAATAACTACGCAATGCCTTGGGATTCTCGTAAAGATTGTAAACGCAAAAGTGAGAAGTGTATAATATTATAATAATATAATTTATTTTTAACCACTTTGTATACAATATTTTACTTATTTCGAAAATTAATATTATTGCTTATAGATATTGAATTTGTAGAATTAATATATTTTGGCACGTATTAATTTCAAAATAAACGATGAAATAGTCACAGGCTTACAAAAATAATATTATCTTTCAGTAGTTATAATATTTATACTAGTAAAATCAGAAATCGAATTTAAAAGGTATCTTTTCTGAAAGATAAGCGGACATCTACCTAAAACTTAATATATGATATTTTCTATTGTTATTACTATTTGACATTGGAATTCAAAATTACTCTGTTAAACAATAATAACATAATAGGTAGTAATCAATATGAGTATATATATTAAAAAATAAAATAATAATATTTAATAGGTACCTATATATTATGTATCTTTAAATATTATTTTATATTTTAAATGTTATTGCACCTTATATTATATACATATATGCATATGCAACACTTATAGCTTATACATATATTATAATAGGTATATAAAATATTTTGTTGGACACATTGCATGTATTATCATTCAAAAACATTATATATTTTAATCACTTGAATATTATTGATTAAACACGGTTTACTTATGGACAGCATAATATATACCTATTTAGTATATACTTTTATTTAGTATTAATATTATTTTCATAATATCCAACTCGTCAAATATATTTAGTAAGTAAGAAATTGAAATGTATAGGTTGATAAATTTATTAAAACTAGGAAATTAGAAAATTAGTAAAAATTATGTAGAGTTAATGTATTTAAGAATATATTATTTTAAACGACTAAATACAATTATAAATTGTTGACGTGAATTCGTGTGCAGATACACGAGAAATGTATAGATTTTGATTATCGATTAAATTCGGACGGAATAAAGTATAACATTTTCGTTAAATTATTCTTTTTATAGGTATATACAATTATTTTTGTCAAACATATGATTTCAATATTTATGATTAAGTATTGAGTTTCATTATTTTATATAGGTAATAATAATGCTGTTCAAGGCGTTGCAGATACATCGTATTTTTCACATGGAAAGTTCAACATCCTATATTTATCACGTTTATATATATTTACATTTAATATTATTATAATAGCTGGTTAAAGAGCTTAATTGAAAAGAGGAAGACGAGTAAACATATTACGATTTCGGGCTATACGGAGTAGGGATAGAGAGAACGCTTATACATTATCGATGTAATCGCCTTATTGGCCGTGTACGGAATATGTAATTTTTGAGCGTGATAATAATATAGATTTAGCGTTATAATAATATCAATATTTAACATTTCGTATTTATAGACACGAAATCGAAGAGAGGGGAGGGGAAATACGAGTGAACTGGAATTTTACTGCAGAGAGGGAAATATAGGAAAAAAAAAAAAAAATAATAAAATACCAAGCTCGCGGCTATACCTATTATATACTCGTATATACTGATGAAATATAATAATGAAAAACGGTTTGACGGAGAATAAATTGTTGTCGTACTTTTGAGAATAAAATCGGACGTTCTTTGAAAATACCGAAAAGTAATTTGGTTCAAGACGGGAAATATACTATATAATATATCGTCGATGTACGAACTTTCCACACGTTTGAGCAAACGGACCATAACATGTTATTCGTCTCCCCCCCTCCTCCACTCAATAGAATCGTTTAGAAATTATTATTATTATTATTATTATTTAATGGTATTTATACGAATAAACCACCTACCTATATATATATATATATATATATGTTATAATAAGTATAAATAAAATAAAACTCAAATTCACAAAAATTTACTTTTCGTTTTAAGCAAATTTTTGTGGATTTGAGTTTTGTTTTATTTAAGTACATAAATTATCCACAAGTATTCAAATTATAAATATATTATTTGTGTTATTATGTAATGTAATTTCTGTATCGGATCGTTTGCGGCAGCTTACGGTACGCTATATAGGCGTATAGTATATAGTATACATTAAGTTATACATCACGTTAGCTTTTCATACTTTTTGGACCATTTCCAGATTTGTATTGTTGTTTAGTGAGAAAAAAATCGAGACGTGTGCGCCCTGTCTGCTTTTTCACTCGTCACTTATGTTCGCCAAACGATCGTGATGTATATTCGTTACACCGATTAATGTAACATTATAGAATAACACTCGCAAGTCTCATAGATACGTCTTACCTATACGATTTGTAATTTTTCGGGTTTTTGTCATTTTTTTAGCTTACTAAAATCGTTTTGGTACAAATAACGCGAATTCACAATCTTAATTTAACGTTTCCGTTCATTGGACGTCAGAACGCGAAATTAATATTTTGGATTTTCAATCGGCAACGAAAACGTGCAGTACCTATTGACGAAAATAGTTCAATGGTTAAATTTAATCGATTATTTTAAAACTAAATCCTCTGTTATGAAATGTATAGAGAACGGGATTTAGGGAACATCTACGTTAGTATAATTTTTTTTGAATATTTATGAAAAAAATTAAAATTATGAAAAATAAAAGTTACGTCAGTTTGAAAAAATAATTTCTTTTTAGGTAGATATATATATTTTCAAAAATTAGTTAAATATTTAGATAATTATAAAATATTAGTTAGGTATTCTGAAATTTTATCATCTGTACATTTTATTGTAAATGTTGTAACTATGAAACTACTTTACAATAAAAATAAATATATATAGAGTATTTGTAATGTTTATAAAGGTAATAATTAGCTTCGACCATAAGTAAGTAATTATCAGGTTACAAATAAATAATAAAAACCAAAAAGGAATAAAAAGTATATGAATATTAACAAACAGAATATATAGAACAATAAGAAACAAATTATCAAACAATGACTAGTAACACAGGTATATTAAAACAGCTGTTAAAAAATTATGTATTGTTGTCTAGTATTGGTAAATATGTAGTAAGGAACAGTTAATTTATGATTACATTAATAAAATTAAATATATTCTGTCTCATAGTTATATATATTCAAAATTAGCTTTTTTAAAAATAAAATCATGAAAAAATATAATCAACAAAAAATAATAAATGAAATAAAATGAATAATGCAATTAATAATTTGAAAACTAAATTACAAAATAATTTGTCTCATACACACAACTTTCAACCTCGTATCATTTTATCCTTATAATTCAGCAAATATTAGTATCAATAAAAATTAATTCAATTTTTTAAATAAAGGTAATAAGTTTAACTTATATTGACTATTAATTTTTAAAGATATTTAACAAGATTTAATCAACGCGAATCAGTTATAAATTATAAATATGCACAATTCAATAACCAAAATCATACACGTCATCATTTGATAGATAATATACTAATAAATATTATATAAATAATGAAAAAATCCTAAAATTTAAATAAACTTAGAACAAATAATGCTATTATTAAAATCTATAAAGAATAATATTATTCTATTATTATTGTATAATCTTAATGATATTTACAATAAGTAAATTAATCAATAATTCTGTCGAAATAATTTTTGATGATCAAAATACTATTTTATTCAAAAGTAATATGAATAGAACTGACTACAATTACATGCATTTATTAATGTAAGTAAATAAAGAAAATCATCCTATTATCAATCTCTTATCAATTTTAAAAATGCTTCAACATATAATTTAGCTATATATTTAGATTCCCTCATTAAACGTAAATTAATTATAACTCAATAAGGAATACATATGATTGTATAGATAAACTTAGCAAAGTTAATATTGTACTAGGATGCAAAATAATTTTT
The DNA here is from genome assembly GCA_025469235.1 of Pemphigus obesinymphae. Taxonomy (NCBI): domain Eukaryota; kingdom Metazoa; phylum Arthropoda; class Insecta; order Hemiptera; family Aphididae; genus Pemphigus; species Pemphigus obesinymphae. The sequence goes on along the minus strand of JAIPRL010000075.1, from coordinate 196,479 downwards.
TTAGATGTAAAGAACTTTTATATTTGTACTCTGAAACTCTAAGCATTAAAATATACATACTCATAGATAAATTATAATATTATAGCTATACACTATTAAAGAAATATTATTCATAAGTACCGTTTAAATTATAATTAATCAAAATTATTATCAAATATGACAGAATTGTATATTCTCAAAAAGGTGGTTCCGTCATGAGTAGTCCTTTAAGTACCATAATCTCTGATTTATACATGCAAAATTATTAATCGATTTACATATTGAACCACAAAGTATTTAGTATATAGGTAAAAAATACATAAAAGTATATTTAAAATATGTTGATGCACTTTCGTTCTATTCAAAGGTACAAAATCAATAGGCAGAAGTTATGGTAAACAAGTTAAAAAAAAATTTATAAAAAAAAATCCAATTTTACACTTGAAGGTTGAAATATAAATAGATAATACAATTAACACCTATTAACGATAAATTAATAAATTCAATTTTAATAACCCATTCAAACTGATACAATTATTACTACCATTGATTCTAACCATTTATTTTCACAAATATTTTCTTATTCTTATTCTATATTTTATAGATTTAAACGTGTTCTCCTAAATAAATCTAATTATGAAAATGAATTCAATATTATTTGTGATATAGAAATTAAAAATAATTTTGATATAAATATAATCAAGAAAATTAAAGAAAAATTATATAATACTATTAATATACCATCACGTAATAATGCGATTTTTAATTGTTCAATAAAGTACCATAACCTCTTATTAGATAAATTTGCCAACATTTTAAGCAAAAATAGTAATGATGTAAAAATAACCTAACTTATAATTTAACTTTAATAATTAATTAATAATAGATAAATCAATCAAAATTATAAATAATAAAACAAACAAATTTACGAATAAAACTTCTATCAATTTATTATGATAATTATAGCGTTTCTAAGCTTATATGTAACATATTTTACACTGGAAAAACTAGTAGAAGTTCAGAATTCGATACAAAGAACATATTTACAAAACAAAATTTAAAAAGTATTCCCCTAAATCTAATTTTGCTAAGCACATCTTAGAATGTAATCATAGTATACATTTCAATATTAAAATAGATTTAATACTATTAAATAATCAGAAAAATATATACATAAATCCAATATTAAAAGAGTTACTCTTCTATAATGAAGTAAAACATAATGTTTTAAATATACCAACAGATTTGATAGATATTTACCAATATATATTAAACAACGATACATAATGTTTAACAGCTATTTTAATATATCTATGTTACTAGTAATCGTTTAATAAATTTGTTTTTCATTATTAGCAATATTATATTATGTTTATTCATTTTCATATTTTTTTGTATTCTTTTTTGTTTTTATTATTAATTTGTAACCTGATAATACTTATGATCGAATAACTATTTGTTACCTTTATAAATATTACGAATACTCTAGGCATATTTACATTTCATATATTATTTTTTACAATATATTTATGTTAATTATTGAATTAATTAATTTTTGAATTTTAAATGGTCTTTAAAATATATTTTTGTTTGTAAACACGTTTTATTTTTTATTTTTTAAAAGAATAGTTATCGTGATTGTGCAAAAATAAAAGTGTGATACCTACTAATTACTTATAAATTACTTTTGCTATGTATTCAAATACATTTTTCAATCGTTAGATTTCAACTTTTCTTAAAATGTCTTTAATATTACTTGACGCGTAAAATCACATAAAAACTGAACGTGGTTTTACTTATTTTTAATGATGGAAAAACGAAGATTTAGCACATTCAATTCAAAATACGTACACGGCTGAACACGCATAAACAGAGTGACAACCTATATTAACGAGTTTATTTTTTCAACGGATATATCATAAAGTTAGTATTCACCGTATATTAATAAATGGTAAGTAATAACATTAATAATTAACAGTAATTACGTACATAGTTAATAAATTACATTATATTGTCTTGAAATAAACGCGTATAAAATACGGGGTATATAACTTATTAACGAGGTAAGCAAGACAAATATTTTCTCGTATATGTATAGTGTGTTATACTATTTTTATATTGTATGGTATACTCGTACGATAATAGCACTGCAGTTTATAATATTGCAGCACACCATAAAACAACTCATCAGGCGGAGGACTTTTGTCGCGTGTATCAATATTACACCGTGTAAATATTTAGTTTCTTGACAAATTCGATAAAAAAAAAAAAAAACTCCCCGAAAGTTGGGTATTAGGTACTGTGGGAAAGTTTTGTCATCGACCTTCGTTAGTTTCCGAATAGGTCGAGGACACCGCGGAGAAGAGAGGAAGTATATAAGTACGGCTAGAAATAAAAGCCACAGCATAAAATATATGTATATAGAACGGGGAGTCGTAATTTATTTGAGAACGTGAATTTTTTTCCGCAAAAGCCCTCAATTTAAGCTGTATTGTCGTATCGACCAAACCTATCGTTTGTTTTCTCCTCCGCTGCACCATATTGATCTGTCAGGCCAAAATAAGAAGGGGGACTGTAAAGACAGACACGGCACTACCACCGTCTCCACCCTTTTAATGGTACACGGCGAGGGCTGCAGATTTCGCGTGGTAATCTGTATATTATATGATGTCTGGTCAATCAAGTGGCGTATTCTTCTTTAAATTTGATATTGCTCTTGATCAACTGATCAAGTTCAACCTTTTAAAACAAATACCTATACGCTTCCACCACAATCGTTCATTTGTTTGGCAACCAAGGGGCTACACTTTGGGTCCAGACCCCACCCTATGGTGTATTTTGTAAATATATTATATTATATACCGAAATTTTGTTAACGATTTGGTTTGAAATTGGAATTTATTGCACTAGAAAATATTCTTGATAAAATATTGCTATAATTTTTCTTTAACTCCTTTCCACCTTGAAAAATCCTAGTTTGGCCACCAAATCAAACTGCCAATACAGCTGCAGTTAGTATAGCTTACCAAGTTATTGATCTAACTACAATGACGGGACGCACACAAGGCTCGTGTTACCACGCGATGAAAGTGACGCGTCGTCGTTTGTTGTGACGACGAAATTCATAGATTTTATAGATTAGGGAAATAATGAGTTACAAAGTTACTAAAAATCACTAAATTGTAGCGTCACGAGTTATATAATATAATAGATATTAATATTACTAAATTAGCGAGTAATGTATCTCATTATAATTGTGATTTAAAAAGTTAAATTTACTATTTATATATTTGTAAAAACTTTTAAATATTGAAAATTCAAATTCTAAAATGTTTAAAAAATCAAAATTTATTTACTTTTTATTATATGCTCTCCATATAGATGAGTGATAATGAGAACAAAATTCGTGTACCCATCTAATTTAATACATTTTTATTGTTTCATAATATTTAAAAAATTAAAAGTTATAAATAGTAATATAATATATTGTATTCATCTATTGGCTGTTCTGAATTTGTTTTTAAAACAATCCATACAAATATTCGTTATTTATATTAGGTATATATACCACACCTATTATATACAGGGTGCAGTCTATTAGATAATGAATCGAACTCTTATTTGCACAATTTTTACACGTATGATATTTAAATCATATATCTAACTAATAAGTTAATTAAGGGAAAGTTACTTTTTTATAAAACTAATTTTAGTTAAGTTAAATTTAGGAAATGTTATAAAATTTTTCGAAATGTTAGTATATAAATAGTATTAATAAGAAATTATAATATATTTTATAGTCAATTAAATTGTTATTAAGTAAAATATTACTATTACAATTAGATAATAAGAAAATAATTGTATAAAATACATTTTTCAAGTAACTATTGACTTAATAAAAAATAACTCGTTCAGTACAAGTTATATACAATTTATTTTATTAAAAAATATAACTTCCAAGTTATAACTTAACTTTTAAACTCATTATTTGTACCAGTGTCTACTACCTATAATAGTTAAATATTAGAAAAATGGTAATTTCATTTTCATTTCGTTTTTAAAATGTACAAATTCTTTCTTAGTAATCGTGAACTAGTTAAAACTTTAACAAAATATGAAAGGTGCGAATATATATTTTAGATGTTAAATTATAAATATTAAAAATTTCCACGTTACACTACAGTTAAAGTTCTCATATTATCAAATTTTTGATCTAACTATGATCAGAAAGCAAAAAGTAGTTTGAAAATTACCATAGTAGGGCTATCGTGGATACTGCAGTAATCTGGTAGGTAATTAATTACATATGACACTTGTAAATTACATTAAAAAACATACATTATTTAAATTCATTAAATATTTAAAAAAAGTAGTTAAAATTACATATAAAAAACTACTCAAATATCGATTGTGTAGTTTCCTTTTAATAAATTAAGTTCATTTTCTTTTTATGAGTACATAACTGAACGAGTTGCATTTTTTCAAAAATAATTGATATCTTTCTTAAATAATAGTTTAAATATATATATTTAGTAAAGTAATACCTAAGTATATGTATAACTTGTAACTTAATTCGTTTATACAATTTGCCCGGCCTTCGAATTTGAATAATCCTAAATATTAAAGTACGAGTATATAGCTATCAAGGCCAGCTCAAGGTATAGGTGAGGTAACAGACTATATAAAGCGGTATTTTCGCAAGAGCCGTATTTAAACGATCCTTACATTTTTTAGATTTTTGTTAATATTCAAAAATTATCACTCGTAATAAACAGGTAACAATACACTACATATTACATCTAATACAGCTATATATAATAAGATAATTGGATTTTTAATAGTAGACAGATACTTATTAATAATGATTTCGATTCTGAACGATTTTGAGAAAGATAGTGGTTCAAGTAACACTTGATTAATCGTTACGGGTGTACTCTTTTTCTGGTCGAAAATTCAATCAAAATGGTAATTTTATGAGGTAATTTAAAATTATTTTGTTACTTATTTGATAAATTTTCAAGAATAAAATAAAATATTACCTACGTAAAAACACGATTTTGTCAAAATCTATTACAAAATTGATTATTAATTCCAAAAAAGTCTAGAATTTAAAAATTTTCACAAAATACGTATACGTGTTTTACTATTATGTACATTATTAATTTGAAAATATATTCTTATAAACGCTTTTTCTATTGTATTGTTTTACAGTACCTACTTAATAGTTATGTTTATTGCACCACATAGCACAGAACCGTTTTATCGAAATGACTGATTTATCATTGCTTTCAAATGAAATATATCCACCACCAGTATCCTACCCAACGAGTGAAGTGTTTCCACTCCCTATTAACTGGATCTTTTCAAAAACATTCTAGTAGCTTTACCTTTTATTACTTTAAATGTAATGAATGGAGAGTAAAGTTTATGCTTTTATAGAAATTCAATTTCAATTTGACGAATATAAGATTTATTAATAGAAATAGCACAAAATGCAACGCTTATGAATGAAGCTGGAGTTTATAGTTGTATTGAAACTGAAAGTACATATTGCTATTGCTAAAAATTGGTAGATTTAAAATTTTCATATTGTCTCATTTTGTCTCAGTTTAAGGGATGGCAATTGAGCGGATCACTTATAATGGGTCAGTTTTTGGACGGGTACCAAACTTGCGACCGGATTCGACAAAAAAAAAAAAATTATAATGCTCGTATAATATTATAGTCGTATAACTTTTTCCGACGATACGTTTTACAGTTTTCTGCTACAGTATCGCGGAAACGGCGTTCCTTTTCGGATTCTGACAAAGTGGCGATTCGATAGTAATACGTTTTCCCACACATGACGATACGCGCGCGGACATAATATGAACCGACGCGTCACATTATTAACTTAATCCGTCGGCGGCGGCAGTTAATAGGACGACGTAGCACCCGTATTTGCCGTCTCCGTTTATGACCAACTGTAGATCGTATACGAAATATACGTCCGGCCGGGTCCGTCGTTCTAATCACGACTTTGTCGTTTCTAACGTAGAGTAAATAATTGACTTATTACCGAATTCACAGACGAGATCATTATTATCTATATCAGGGATGGCCAACTCAAAGTAACTAAAGGGCCAAATTTTGTAACTTAATATGATTGCGGGTCAGATATAAATTTGTATTTCATTATTATTATTATTATTATATGAAACAAATTTATTAATATATATTTTATGTCTATGATAAGAACTAATATCTAAGTTTAATATATGTTTTATTATTGAAAATGTCTCCAAGATACAATTCACTTAGCCACTTTTACTATATATTTGATGTAAATTGTCCCTGATCCTTGATCTATATGATATGGTGTAGCAGAGTTTTTTTTTTTTCGAAATTTCAATTTCGTAAGGAGGAGGTACAACAGTTTCTAAATTTTAACGATTCGAATAGATATTTTTTTGTTTAAAATATATATATATATAATATTATATTTCGGAAATAAGGGTCCGTATATATGTTTGGTGATGTATAAGTCAATTTAATCTAATATTACGAAAAACGGCGGGGGGGGGGGCGATACGGACGCCGAACGTAAAATATGTCGCGTATCTGTTGGTTAGGACGGGAGACGCGGAAAATGTGGGTGCTACATCCTCTCGAACGGAGACGGTCGCCAAATATCGTGAGGGCGAGCATATATACGTATATATATATATATATATGTACATATGTACATTGTATATATATATATATAGAGTACATATTTTATAGTGTTGTGCCGCGTCACATGTGCGAAATACGCGACTGTGCGGGAGCGGTACCGGAGCAACGGACGCCGGCGAGATCGTCGCGGAACGTTGGAAGAGAAAAAAAAAAAAAAAAAAAGAGAAAAAAACAAGAAAAACATAAAAATGCGCACCGCATCGGAGAATATCATTTCACGATATTATAATACGTACGCGGTGCCGCCGCGAACGCCGTCCGGTGCGGCGCGGGCGGACCGCGGTCGCGTATATACGGCTCGCGCGGCGGCGTCTATATTTAAACGGCACGCGAGCGTCGGCGGCGGCGTTACTCACCGGCGAAATCGACTATACGATACGAGACTCGTGTATACTTGACATAATAATAATAATAATAATGATAATATAGTACGCGCGCAATATATTGGTCGGTGTTCTTCAAATCCGTCGTCGCCACTTACGTATATACGCGTGACCTGCGGTGCCATTCGGTTATTATCGGTTGTATCCTACTTTTTTTTTTTTTTTTTTTTTTCTAGTCAACTATATTATAACTGTTTTTCAAAAAAAAAAACACCCCCGAACCGTATATTATGTACCATCAAAGGTCATCCCTGACCTTCCACACACCGAATAACCGCACGATCGATTCATCAATTTCGTACATTTCCCCCCCCCCCCACCCCAACACCTGCAGAGTACCTTTATAAAAACTGTATATTATATAGGCCCGAAAAATCAAATGAGTAAGAATGTCATTTCACATCGATATAATTATACGCGCGTATAAACTATAATAATATATGCTACGCACGTGGCTATAAGCAACAAAATTAATATCGTGTCTTCTGAATTGGGTTGATGACCAGAAAAAAAAAAATACTTCACCAATTTCTTCGACTGGGAGAAAATTGAGAAAAAAACCAAGTATAGATCATTAATTTGTCGACTGACTTTATTTATGGGAATGTGTAAACGGTTCCCTCCACCACCGCAATGCCGCTCCGATATATATTTTATACATATTATTATAGCGACTGAACCGTTCCCGTCTGTTGACTGATGAAAAATATTCCTGTACATATTATATAGTTAGTCGTAGTTAGCATTATATAGATGTACTAACTTTAAATGGACGTTGGTATGAATGAAAATATTCAGACATCATCTGATGAGCAAAATGGGGTATTACGGAAGATAAAAAAATGCATCATCGATTCGTTTGTTTTGCATGATGGCTTTCTGATAATTATTAATCTTTTACATTTCTATCACATACAAACATTTCAGATCAGGTTAGTCGTCTACTTCCGACGTTTTAAAATTGAATTTTAAATTATAAAAATGAATTTTTTTCTGTAAAAAACCTTAGTAAAATTAGATATAGAATGATTTAATTTACAATATATTGGTTTAAAAACTTCTATTTTGAATTTTTTGTAGTTACTGCGCTTTTACCAGTATAATGGCTGAGTAGTATGTTTATATACGGCCGAGTTAATCATACGTGAAAAATATTACACTCAAACAAATCGATAAATGGTAATTTCATATCTTACGACTATAAACGACCAATACAGTGTACACTATTTTATATAGTGTATTGTATGTACAACCAAAATTGTAGAAAATTTAATTTTCTTCGATTTTTATCTTTTATACATTTTCGACAAACTATTATAAATAACGATAAAAACTACATTATACGTAATGGGGAAGTTTAGGTATCCTGAGGTTGCACGAATATAATATTATCTAAGTATATTTTGAAGTTTTAATATATTTACTCTGATAGATACTCAGTGGAGATAAAAAAAAAAAAACACTAAGTTACCGATTATATTACACAAGACAGCTGATTTTTTTTAAAAAAAGTTCAATATATTTTCAAGGAAAACGGGTAGAGTATTTTTTTAAGGGGTTAAACATTGGAAATTTATTTAACATATACATGTGAATAACATAACATGAAAAACATCAAATTACAGAAAAAATATATATGCAATAACGGGAAAATACCAGATGGCTTTGTTTTTAACATTTAATACCTATGGTTTATTTTTGTAATATTGACATAATTTTGTAGGGTAGTACGAACTATAAATTTGAATTAAATTGCCTGGTTTTACTGTAAAATCACTTTGAAAATATATCATTTTTGTAGTATTGAAATTTATTTAAATAAAAGATTACCTAATGAAAAACAAAAATCGTATTATACGATTTTTATATTATATACCTATTTTTACTATTTGTTTCCTAAATAGAAAATCGTCGTTCTTTTATACAATGAAAAAATCCGAGTTCAAAAGTATTACTAATTTAAAACGTTTGCAGGTATATCCCAATACACGTTTTTTTTTTTTTTTGTACTATTTAAATAAATAATTATAAAAATATTATTGAAGAGTGATGGCTGTTTCTTCAGTTTTAAGTGCTCGTAATAATTTCAATTTTTAAAATTTTAAGAAATTATTATTTTTTGATGTTTGGTGAATAATAATTAATTTTGAAGCTTAAATCTATACTAACCTATCTATGTTAAATATTTACTGAAATTAAAAATATTTTTCAATATAAATTATATAATATGAAATATAATACAGAATTTCCAGTACCAGGTATATATTATATAATATTGTATGCTTTGCGATAGGTACATCACGATAGGTACATCATGAAGTATACCTAATGTATTTATTTTGTGTTTATAAAAATATTTAGAAGTAGCTATATTATTATATTTTTTAACTTATATTTTATGTACAGTAATATATATTATATTATGTATAATGTACTTATATATTACGTAATTTGAAATAATATCGATTATATACAAAGTAAAGAGTTTAACAAAAAAAAAAAAAATTGGTAATTTATGTATAATGAACTATTAGAGAATAACGTAATTATTGATTTTACAAATGTCAAATTATAGGTTTTATATCTAATATTGATTGAATTTTTACACTTATATCAGGTTTTTGTTTGAGTTATTCGGCAGAACGGTGAAATTATTTTGAGATAGGTAGCCTTTTGGAATGTTTTGGCGACGTTTGCTGGTGTTACAAGTGGTTGAAGATAAATTCAAAAAATTTCTGAGCTATTCTGGACTTTTCCGGTTTTTTTTTTCAGTTTTGCTGTTTTATTTTCACGATTTTTGTTGTTTTTACCCGGAATGTCCTAGACTATTACGTGCTTTACTACCGTACCTGGTTAGATTTTCTGTACTCCTAATGGAATGATATTTTTTTTCTTGTATTTGAAAAACAGATTCTACTAACAATTTAGATTCCTCTTTACTAATCTACCTATTTCTACGTCACTCGCATTTGACTCAAATACTCTTTGCTTCTGCTTTTCTACAAATGTTTCGAAAATCGTTGTACACAATATCACCTATTTAGCCAATTGATAGATTTGGTAGTAAAATAACGTTCAAGAATATGGGATATCGTTTTGTCGATCAAAAATATGGTTGGGGATAAACGTAGTTAGATCAGTATGACAAAACGAAAAAGCAGTAATAAAACTGGATTGAGACAGGCTTTTCTACCTGGGTTAGCATATTTTATACTCGTATATTCATCAAACGTTATGTGAGATTCACTTATACTTAGAATATACAATTTTTCATAGACTTTATCGAAGATTCCCATAAACCACCAAACGAAGGAACTGTTTCGCTATGTTCTTCGATTATTTATTGGGAACGTTATTAGAAAAAGGATATATAAAATAAACATAATTTACTAACTTTTAATGTATCATTTTTAATATAACAAAAGCACATTTTATATTACAATACGAGTGTTACGATGAAAGGAATGACTGTTGTAATCTGACAATCTCTGTTATCACTGATAAGTGATAATAAGATATCACAACAGGAACTGTGAGGGATTAAATTTCTATTTAATTTTATTAGGTGTTAAGACCTTTTATGTAACCTTTGTTGATAATTTGTAGACAAAAATAACTCATAATCCTCCTATAAATAACAATTAGCCCCTACTAAAGCTTACTAAAATCTTAAGTCTCTAGGATTTTTTTTACAAAAATATGAAGTTTAGATGTTGATAAAAATGTGTTTTTAACGTTGTTTTTTTTGTAAATTTTTGGCAGTTTTTCTTATGCGTTATAAAACTATTGGAAAAATTACATTTTTAAGTAGGTACCAATTAGATGAATATTGCTAGTAAAAAATGAGTAAGTGGGTAACGATTGGACTACTCTTTCTACTTGGATTTTAGGGTGCAGACATATTTTTGTAAAGGTGGAAGCATTTTGTTCGTTAGATAGGATACTTGTAGTGGATGTATTGAATTTGAAAGCGATGAAAAATCATTTCTTTTTATAAAATTATTCTGATCGAAGCTTTAAATTAGGTAATAGGTATAATATACATGTATTATCTATTACTATTAACATTGATAATATATTATTTAATAATATCAACGCTATTAATTATACATTTAGTATATTTAACCATCCAATGTAAGAATAAACTCTGAATACTTTTTTGTGCTGATTTCACCAATGATTAGTTGATGTTAAGCGCAGTTAGGATTAATATGAACGGATGTTGGATTTTACCATGTTTGATGTTTGGATGTTGGATACAGATTGTGTAAAGTCAGTGTGCTCAAAGTTCTGGAGTAAATCAAAGGTCTTCTGGAATACAATACACAGACAAGTCAGTACTACAGTTGATGTAGTAAACGAAAGTTCAGTGAAAAAAAGTCCATAAATAAGTATATTATTAATACATTTGATGTCTTATGTATAAAAGTTGTAAAAAAAATGAATGCATAAAGTAAAAAGTATAAAGTCATATCTTATAACTCAAATAGAGTATAAGATATGATATATCTATATATTAATATATATTAATATAATCTATATTAATTAGAGATATGGTACATCAATAATAAAAAAATGATCGTCATTTTATACTTAAATAATACATTTTGTCAAAAAACATTATTGTAAAAAACATTTTTGGATATTGATTTATATGGTTTTTCTGAATATAGTTAGAAACTAGAGTAAAATCAGACTGCGTATTATATTTTCAGGCCTTTGAACCATAAATTGCCTATTTTATAACTAAAACTTTCAAAACTTTAAGTTGCTATAAATAGCCTAAAATATTTTACGTTATTATTCATTTATTAATATAAATTTTTCGGCTCAAAAATTTCAAAAATAGGATAATTACTTATGGAATTATGAATATATAACTATAAAGAATGTTGGAAAATTATAATACCACCTCTATAAATTATTAACTAGATAAAATTTGTAACCGGAAAATCGGTAAGCGTGTAAGGATTGGAGCACTCCTTCTACCAGAATATTTGGAAATTATTTTCAAAATCTAAAGAACCAGTCAGTAGGGGGTGGATGCACTTCGTTGTGGGATAGCATACCGATGGTGGGTGTATTGAAATTATGTTACCATACAATAGTTGTTCGTTTAAACATAGAAAATACAAGATGAAGACATTTCGGGAGGGATTTGAACCTTCAAATATGGTTTTATCTAGTTTTTATCTGGTTTTATGGGCTCTTGTTGTATTAAAGTATTAAATATATAGTAAATATATTATCTATTCGATACTTTTAACCATGGTTGAAATATACCAGGTTATTGCAGCTATACCCCCACTATGACGTTTTTTCACGTAAAGGAAATAAAATGGCAGGCGTAAGGGGCGCTGTTTTCATTGGTTGTTTTCATGAGCTATTTATTATTGATTACATTACAAAATTATCAATGATAATACAGAACAGTAAAGTTTTCTATGGTGCACCCTTACGCCCGCCATTTTATTTATATTTGATAACGATTTGGTAATTTGCAATAACATGGTATATTTCAACCATGCTTTTAACCTTAGATCATATACCTACTATTATGGATGGAGCCATGGTACATATTAGCGTGCCCACAACATGTGCGACGAGTCGCTTATCGAACAAACTTACAATCCTTAATTAGCTAATTTTAGCGTAATTTAGCTGCACAGACGTTGTCTGCAAGTTACAAGTACAGATATGATAACAAACCTAATTTGCGCATGCGTAGCAGGTATTGTAAGTTTGTTCCTACGACTACTCGCATAAATCATATCTGCATGTTGGACACAGGTGAAATGCATTACCGATATAGACGGTGGCTCCATCCATAATATATGATCTAAGCTTTTAACCAACGATAGTTAGTTTATGGAACGGTTGTTGTAAATTTATTGTAACGTTATACCTAGTCGACGAAAAAAAAAAAAAAAAAAAACGAGATCACATAACATATACCTAGACGACAATGAGATCGTCAAAGCTTTTCACATTAATTCGACCATAAATCGACATTAATTATTCTATTAATTTTTTATATTGATATATCTTGGGCAGGTATTACTATTATTATACAAGATTCAAAACCGTATTATTACGAGCAGTTTGATATTGGTCGAACGATAACGTTTGGAAATACTTAGTAAGTACACGTATTAAGCTTATTTGTGTGTCCATATTCATTTTTCGTATTTTAAATATTGTTTTTATCATAAAAATCAATATATATACGTAAAAAAAAGGTTTCCTGTATTCTTTTTTTTAGATAAAACGGCGATTTTCCAGATAAGAGATAATAAATAATAATTAATGTTATTTAATAAATAGGTTTGGTTTTAATAATAGGTAAATTATAATAATCATTTATCACGCGATTTGAAAAAAATAGATAATGGTAGGTTTAAAATAATATAATAATTTTTATGTATACGTAAAAGTTAAATGAGTTTTGAATTGTCAACAAATTAATAAATTCTCATTTATTATTTATGACAAAGAGAGAATAATACAAATTTGAATAAAAAACATTTTCCAAATTATGTTTATGGAAATTATCTACTGACGAATTTGAATATTTAAAAAAAAGATTGATGTAGATAATGTATTTATATGTATATTATTTTAAATACAAAGTAATTATAATATTCATTTTAGGGTATAAAATGAAACTATATTTTAAAATGATTTATAATTATACTGTTCTCATTATTATAGTTTGTTGTTGTAAAATATATGTTCATTATTATTACTTAATTTCGTTAAATTTAATCTACCTAAAACTGTTTAAGAAAAATACTCGTCTAACACTAAGAAAATGTTTCATTAATATATCGATTACATGAAATTTGAGGTTTTTGTGACTAAATTACTACTTATAACGTTAAAAAGGTCTTGCCATTATTAAAAAGTAGGTAATATGGTTATTCAAATTTGAACAATAATTACATTGTTATTGTAGGCTTAATTGTGATTTTTCTTTATTTACTTACTGTTAATAATCTTTACTTAATTTATAATTGAAAAATAATTACTAATTAATAAGTTGATATACTCATATGATTTGATGACAATATACTGTTTTATTAAAAATAAAATTATATTACATAGAAAGTAAAATGTTTAAAATATTATAAACATTTTGTTAGCTTATACTTATTGAACATTTAATCTTAAATTCAATTTTCATTTCAAGTTTCAACTATATTGTTCTTTTATTTGACCCGTGATTATGTTTGTCTGTGATAATACACAGACATATGAGCAAAATAGTTTTCTTAATTAAAAAAAAATAAAAATTATTAAATTAATGTTCGATTCTTATTTGGATGAAAGGTCAGAGGAATGTAGAATCTGAAATAATGATCGAACTCTCTGGACAGTATTAGATGTCAGATATAGCTTAGGAACTTAAAACTGAGGAACACCATTGGGCTGGTTATGTGTAGAGAAAAGAAGGAGCATTGAGATGTTTGTTAAATATTGGTGTTTTTTGGGGAAGAAACCCCTGGGAAGACCTAGAATAAGATGGGAGGATGAGGTGAAAAGTGATATGGAAAAAGTGGAACAAGGAGCTGATTGTAATTTTTTATTTATAGACAAGTAATGGATAGTAAGAGGTAGCAGAAAGTATGTTTACATGAACATGTTTGCATAAACATTAGGACATAAAACTACACTACAGAAGACGAAATTATTATTTATTAATAACATCCGGGAGAATATTGAGAAAAATAAAATCTAAACTATTAGCTATTTAAACTCATTTATAAGATATATTATGTACCTTATAAAAACTACTAAATTAGATTATTAATAATGTAAAGTTTTTAAAAATGTACATTAATATTACCCGGAAAACCCTCTTAAGATGATGTTACACCCACATTTGTTTTCTTTGTTTAATTAACTGATAATTTAGGAAATTTAGGTTCGAAATTCTAATTACAATTTCTAATTATAATATTAGAGTAAATTTACCCATTATCAAATTTATAGACAAGATAATTATCTATACAAGTTGTTCCCAATGAGGGTTATATTATCCCATGGGGGGGGGGGCGTCATTTGGTGGCATTCAATAAAATAAGAGAAATAGTTGTTTTAAAATAACATTTTTTTGTGTGTGTATACTATATTTATATAAAATATCATATAGGTATGAAAAATTTAAATGCCATAGCCCGTTAGCATGTTTTTCCAATATATATATATTGGTTTTAATATAATTTTTTGGAATATACCTAATGATAGTTCTTTACATTATGCTTAATTATATGACAAAATTACCTATAAATGTTTTTTAATTTTTACAAAAATATACGAAAATAACATTAATAAAATCATCTCTATAATTTTCATTCACAATATACTCGTATTATGTAGATATAAACGACATTTTAATTATATTATAGATACACAATGTACAATTATTTAAAAGTGTTGGTTTTTATATTAATGGTGAAAATATAATTATTATATTTTATAATCATTTAATTATTAATAATAATTAAAATATAATAATTTTTTAATATTATTATTATTATTATTTTAAAAGAGTAATTTATTTATATAATTACAAATGTAGGTTAGATGATAAAGTTCATTTTTTTTATAAATCAAACAATTTTTTTTAACCATTTTTGTTTCAAATATTTAAAAAAAAAAAACTCGTCAAGTTTTACTCAACTAACTGTCTTGTAACTCATTATTCATAATAAAATATGTGTCGGTGTGTTGATCTATAAATATTTTCTTTTGAGTTTAATATCTTTATTTTAATGACCGAGGTTGAGTTTTTCTAAATTTGCCAATAACGATTTAAACATTTTTACACCACTGAAAGTATTATTTATTATTTACTTTTTTAATATATAGATGAACATGATATATTTTAATCAAATTATTGATAGCTTCATATTTTCATTGGTACAAAATACTGTCAGTTTGAAAATGTGAATTTTATTTTAATACTAAGTTTTCATAAATCAATTAAATATTTAAATAGGTATTTTATATATACATAAGTGTAAATAGTTTATAGACCATTACTATTTGATAAAAAAATAAAGATTTAATACTTATATATTATTATAATTTAATATATCAGTGTAGGTACTTTTTGTTACTATTGATATTTTCAATTTTGTAATTTTGTTTTTTTCTTATATAATATGAATTATCATTAAACATTAATATTTTTATAAAAATAAATGCAATACAGGTGTTATTCTAACTTCTTGCTTTTATTAACTATACTGTTTGAAACTACTGAAATAATTATTGTTATTTTGTCGTACTTCATACTACTTTCAAATTGATTGAATTGATTTGTACAAAATTTTAGTTACAACCATAAAATTATAATTCCGTACAATATATCTATACGTATAAGGTAATAACATTTTTTGTGTTTTGTATCGAAATTATTTTTGATTTATTTTTATTTTTATTTTTATTACTATGAGTCTTATTTTACTATTACTCATTAGATACCTAATATATTTTAGATGCTGTGTGTATTTTAATGTGTAGGGATCGTAATAGGTGTTTGGTTTTTATTTTATAATCTATTAAAAATTTAAATTTGACTTTAATTATCACCCTTGATAGAATAAAAGTATTTTTATAGTATTCTGAAATCAAAATAGGTATGCTAATTATCAGAATTATTTTTCATAAAATTTTATTAAAATAAAATTAATTATAAATATTTTTTCCCAAAATGTTGTATATAATAGCATTGCTATGTAAAATTAATTAGCGTCAACTCAGCTAAATATGATAACAAGTTTAATCAATATAAAGTGCTATTTTGTAAATATATAATACAGTTTAATTTTAACCTTAAAAAAGTGTTTATATTTATATTTAAATAATTTTTAGGTAGGTATTTGTTGGATAATTTTTTATGGAAATTCAAGTAGGTACCTATTAGTATTTAAAGACTTTGTAAAAGTGTTTTTTAAAGATTGTTAATTATGGAAATTGTTCAAAATGCGTAAACTTTTTAATCTAAATACTGATTTAACATATTTCAATCTGATAATAATTATAAACTTTTAAGAATTAAAATCTTAAAAGATATAATATTGACCACGATAGTTATTATAAGAGCTATCGAATTATTGCAACAACCATTGTTTTTTCTGAACGGGATAATTGCTCACCAAACAGATTAAAAGTCCTTTGCCATTACGTTCGCTTCAGATATTATAGGTTTTATAAGCCATACAGGGAAATCACGTATTGATACATTTAACCTGGCACGGTATGAATTTGAATTTTAAAGTATACGCATAGAGGTTTTCATGCGGTCGAAGGTCAAATGATCAAAATGTCATGGGAATTGTGATCGAATGGCAGGGGCGTAATTTCAGATTTTTTTTCGGATGTGCGAATTTTTAGTGAGGCCAATTTTAATATTTCCCCCGCCCGTTTTTTTATATGTATAAGTGTATGTATGTAAATAATGTAAACATATTATTAAAAAAATATATTAGTATATATTTTTTAATTAATATTTATATAATATATGAATATACATAACACATAATATATAAGTTAATTATGACGACCCATTGGAAGATTAACGGAGGGCCAATTATTAATATTTGTAAGTTAGTGGTGCCGTCACACATCCTACCCCCCTCCCCCAAATGACGGCTGTGTCGAATGGTATTTTGGTTTAAAAATATTTATAGGCCAAATTTCAAGAATAAAATATGTTTCTTAGTTCATCAATTCCATTTCATTAATTGAATAATTATTTAATAAGTTATGTATAGCTTGTAATAATTATTTATTTTTAATTAAACAATTTGTTTAGTTATATTTTTGTGGTATAATTTATAAAATAAAATGCACATTCATCAATGAGAATACTGACACAACAACACAAAATTTTCAAAATGATTATAGTGATATAAAATTATCTTAAATCATGCTTATTGATTCTTATCAGACAACTAGTTGCGAATAATTGTTCTATCACTGAACATACGGTTAAAAATAATATAAAATGTCAGTCTCCATGCGTCCAAGGTCACCGAAACTATTACGTCTAAAATAATGGATTTTTGAACAGTGTTGTAGGACTGATACAACCAAAGAATAAAATGTTTAGCTATATACAACTTTACTATAGTGACCTAGTCACCAGGTATGCCGTAAACCCGTAAGAGAAATAAAAAACAAAAAATAAACGTGTGTAGTTTAAGTGCTCCAGGAGAGACCTAAGATTATTATTTTAGATATGTAGAAAAGTGGTATTAGTCGAATTCTAAAAATCTTTTTTTTTATGTAGTCATGGCTACCCTTATAAGTCTTTGGGTCTGTGAATAACACTTCTAATATAACGGCAGCTTACTTAAAATTGTGTAAAATAAGTGATTATGAATATTGTTAATCTTTCTATTGTGTTTATATATTTAGTCATAATAAATCCCGTGACCAATACCAATTTGGAATTTTCGAATATTTTTACTAAAACTATATTCGATCACTTAATCTTTGAATAAAGGTTCCGTTCTCATTCTGATGGTGGGTTTTCGAGAAATGTTTGGCCGATCTTATACACAAAAGGTTTTTTTTATTGGTTTTGGATTGTTGCAGTTCAGAGTTTTCGTTGCCCGTTAACTCTATCCTCTTGGTCTTGGTAATACAAACCGCTGAAAAGCTAAAATAGTTAATTTATGGCTCGAGAATTGTTGGTTTTAGGAAATTCCGATGATTACGGAGTTCGGTTCTTTCGATGTAACTACCTATAATATTATAATCTCAAGAGGGTTTAAGGCGATTTTCGTCCTGGTTTTCAACAGTGTATACTCATGTTATACGTTTTTGAGAGTTCAGTATAATATTTAAAACGTATAAATTATGCCTAAAACTATTGTGCCCAATGTATATTTATATTTGATTTCATATGAAACGGTAATAAAAAAAAAAACTTAGCCATGTATAATAGTAAGTATAGTGGTACATTAATATGCTGAAAATCGAAATACAAAATATCTATACGTAGATCCAAGTATAGATTGTATAGGCTTATTGAAATGGCGTTGTTCGGGAGAAACTTTTCGAATGAAAAACGACGAAAAACATACGGGATTTTGTGGAATAATAATAATAATAATAATAATAATAATAATAATAATAATAATAATAATAATAATAATAATAATAATGATAATGTCAAGTTTGAGCACAGCGCGATAAGATTGTTGGCGCGCATTCTACCGCCTAAAACAATACTATATGTACTCGTAAAATACATAATCTGAAACGAATATATACCCCTTACCATTGTTTTCCCTGAGTTAAGCACCTTTATTACGCAAATATTTCGGTTGTAGTGGCAAGAGTGTGCGTAAAACCGCTTTATAATTCCGAAAACATGGAATATAATGTCGTCTGTTGCCTTTGCCAAGTCAAGAATTTTAATAAACCTGCTACAACGTGAACCATACTAGACTACTTCAAACCTTCAAACATTTCCCGCACCCTTATACCGCACGGAAACGGCTTTTATTTTTAAAAAAATGTTTACACACAACACAATAATAATGCTTGTTATTTTTATACCGACAGAGGATCCAGAAGTCGGGAAGATTGGATGGGCAATTTTTTTCAAAATAATCTTATTTTAAATAATAAAAAGGGGATTTATATATTGCTTAACTTTTTTTTTTAAATTCAAGCACAACAACAAAACATTTAATTATGAATTATTTTAAGATATAAGTATGATAGGTTTAATTGTCACATTGAAGATGACGAGAGAAGTCTATAATATATGCCACCTAAAAGTGAATACGCCGTCTAATATTATCCACCTCGATGATTTATTACAGATTTATTGATTAGGTCTGTCAATGAAATTACTATAAGTTAAATAAAAATAGAAAATTAACTTGTTTACGCATGTACCTAGTTATAGAGGCGTACTCCGGAATTTCCAATTGAGGGGGGGGGATTGTCATATATTTTATATAGTTCCAAGGAAGGGGGATAATGTTCAAGCATAATATTTAAAACGAAAATGAAGGTAATTAGGTAATACATCATGTTTTTTTTATTATAGAAGATACATAAGATTTATAACTACCTATTTATTAAAAATTTATAACATAGGTAATTTAAATAATGAAGTCAAGTTTTCGTTGCTTTTTGGCCAATTCATTAATTTTATTAATAATTACCTACTTCTTTGGTGGTTAGTAGTATCACTTTGGTAACATTGTCGATATATTAAGTCTAGCCTAAAAAAAAATGTATTAAAATACCAACTAATATTTGTTTTAAATTTTGAATTGGACATTGGAAAAATATTGCTGACATTATATTACACAGATGTGTTTTTAGATTTTTTAGGCATGAAAACGTTCGACCTGGAGTTGACGTAGATAAGTACTGGTAATGTACATAATAGTTGTATTAGGCGGTATATATTTGAGAATATTTCCCTCTTACATAGTCTCAACGCTCCCAAACCAATTTTTGGATGTTTTCCTTTTTCATTTAATATTGTATACCATACATTTAATTCAGCTTCAACTATTTTCCTATCACTATCAAGATACAATATTTAATAAGTTCATCAAAGTCATCTGAATATAATCCAAAAAGTAAACACTAAAATTCTGAAAAATTCATTTTAATTTATACCTAAAACTAAAAATGTGATTAAATTTATAAGTCTTTAATTATATTTTTTTAGATAAAAAAATGTCATTGTATAATATAACATGCATTGATGATACAACAGATACAATGCATAAATATTTAGTATTTTTGTAAATTTAAAAATTGTTTATGTATAGCGAAATACAATATATAACACAAAATATTAGAATTTTCATAAACTTATGTTCATTACTTACTTTATTATCGTCATTTTAAACTGTTTCTCACTGTTGTTTAACTAACTTCTGTTCGATGTTTTCATGTTTTCTTTTAAGAGTATCAGATTGTGAAAATATTTTTAAAGTACTTGCAGTCGTAAAAAAGTCGGTTATTTTATAACCATCTTGATTTACGTTTTAAAAATCATAAAATATTAAGACATTACAAAACGTCAAAACAAAAAACGTAATTTAACGAATAACGATATTAATATTATTTTAGCGGATACCTATTGATAAATAATAACTATCACCTGTTGAATTATACTTCTAATCACTGGATCACTAAATAGATAAGACGAGACGTGATTGATGATTGGCGATAAATGTTGCTAAGATCCAAAAATATTTAAATTTAATTTTATATAAAATGAAAAGAAAATTGTATAATTATATTTTGTTGAGAAAACTGCTTCCCTCAAGTGAGAATTATATGCATTAGTATTATCATGGTTTTCTTAAATAAATGAGTGGGGAGTTCAAACCAAATTCTCTCCCTGAGCACGCCCTTGCCTAGTTATATATTACTCTTATTTTATTTATTTAGTTATCGTCTTGAGTATATTTTGATATTTAAACAATGCAAAAATATAATCTTTGCCCACTTATTCGTCATTATAGTGATAATTCTGAACTCCAAGAGTATTTAAATAATTTTTTTACTGTTAAGCTACTACAACAGTATAGGTACAATTGAATATAGGTAACTATATACGGTGTTTGTGTAAAAGTATTAGAAAAATTTTGTCCATTTTTATGTTATACACATGAATTTTGTAGAAAACTTGATACCGAATCTGGAGTATTGTAATTTTTTTGTCTGCTTTTAGTATACCTACCACGTAATTTACACGTGTATCTGGTATAAACCTAACAAACAATGGATATTCGTCACTGTATTCAAAATGTTCAGCGCGATTGGTAAAAAGTCATCGATAATCATTAAAATGTTAATAATATTTTAATTATAATATTAATAATATTTTAATTATAAAACAATATTAAACTTTCAATGACTTTCATACTTATAGTAAAATAAAAATGATTTAGTTCTTTTGTTTCCTGACAAGTTGTAAAGTTGTACCTACTCATACCCTATAGACACCCTAACAACATATACAATTCAATACCTTTGAACCGTTTTATATAAGAGTTACGACCATTGCGAAAAATATAATCATGTAGAGGTTTGTAAAATATAAATAAATAAATAATTCAAAGTTTTAAACATTTTAACATTTTTTTAAAGTAGTAAAACAAAAATTCTAAAATCAACAAACTAAAATTTACTGTGTTACTTATTACACTCTTACAGAAAAAAAAAATACATGATCGAAAATGTAATTATGAAAACTTACATAAAATATGACTTACCTAATTATTTAATATGCCTATATATAACACAGTCCCGTTACTGTGTATTACATAAATATCATTATGTGTAACATAGCTATGTGACTCTCGATAAATTTATGGGAGACCATAATTTCATTGTTGCAGAAAGAATATTTACGTGTTTCTTTACTATGTATTAGTTTAGGGGAGGGGGGAAATTATATTTTTATGTGATTGATATCTTCTTATCTATTTTCTTTGTATGATGCCTAAACATATTCCGTGGTGAACCATCGTTGACGTGACTACTCATTAACGATTGACGCATTGTCGACGCTGTGCATTGTCCACTATGTGGGTATATGTACTGACTAGCGACTATTGACTTTTTGACACAAGAAACTTTCCTTTTTTAGTTAAATAATATTTTCTTTCTTTTGTTTTAATAAATATTATTTTTTTATTAGTTCTTATCTTCTGTATTTTTATTATCGATTAAAATATATTAAAAAATTTTGATATAACAATACGATAGGTACCTATCCTCATATCTATATTAAATACACAATTATACCATTTTCGTGTTATGGAAATGGGAAATTTTGATAAGGGAAATTGGAATTAATTATTCAAGTAAGTACAGTAGAAGTAAATAGATGGTTTAGATATCTCTAATAATAATATATTATATACCTACAAAAATATAAGCATAAAATATGATTATCATTATGTTATAATATAATAGGTATACTTATATATTTATTACAGATATGTCAAGTTAGTCAAACTAAAAATAAATAAATTAGATAGGTATGATAATAATTATCACTGAAAAATCAACACATAAATTATTATTATATGTGGTGGAATTTGAGTGCATAACTTTACGTGTAAGTTTATGAGACATCTAGCACATATATACCATTGTGCAATGTAAATGTAAAACATTTGTTTGGTTTAACACAAGTTTTTCTCATATAGTACATAAAGTAACTATGCATAATATGGGCATTGGTAATAGTTATACTAATTATTATTAACCGACAAAGTTCAGTGCCTCGCAGTATCATAAATAAATGTGACTAGGTATTAATTATTTAATCATTTTCATAAAAAAAAAAAAAAAAATAGAATTTTTCAATGGTTGTGAATTTATACGTATTATGTATGTTAGGGGTAGAAAAAGTGCACACCAAAATCTCTTTTATCGACGTCTATGTATTTGTATATAATTTTATTAATATTATTTACTCAAAATGTATCTAATTAATTATTAAACAAAATTATCTATATTAATGTAATATTGTTAGTGCCAATATTTCTTCCATGTGGTTGCCGAATTCTGTTTTTCCCTTTTTGTGCCTCATATGTCCTACACACAGTAAAGAAGCGTTTAATCGAGTTGTATAGTTTCCGAATACCTGGCATGGTTAATCGTCTAGACCACTCTTCCGTTATATTTGTTCATTTATTAAAACATCACGAGTTGTTAGAAATTTTTAGTTAAAAATTTAGTTTAAATTGTTAGAAACAAAGAACAATTATGAATACTATACATCTCGAGAAAATAGCAATAAGCAAAATAAGCAATAATAAAAACAATAATGCACAAAAGCCGAAGAAGTTGTTATTGAAAATTCTTTAAAATATTACGTTGTACTTGCATTCTAACTTTTCATTAAAAGTTGATTCACATTGTGTTTAACAAATTTCACATACAATTTACATAAATATAAAAGATTTCTTCAATAAATATTTTTAAAATATTAATTTATTATACAGAACGCTGATTAAATAATGTCGATGAATCCTATTAAAATGATTTCGTTTATTTTTCAACCGATGTTTTTAGCCACGTATATCTAAATGTTAATTTGAAACTGATAAATAACATTATAATATTCGAGATGTCACCGTTTTTTTTTTCTGTAATCGACCAATTAAAGTTCTGTTTAAACACAAAACTTACCTAATATCTCAACGACAATAGTACTTTTTTCGTGTACGACGTAAAATTAATAGGTCTTTGTTGATATTTCGACTATTTTTGACAGATACTCGTGTGATAGCGTCTGCCAACACCAGATTATCGCAATGTTACACCAAAATAACGGTATTTTTCCAATTATTTATTATATACCTACAAAAATACCGACATAAGGGTATCTTTAAAAATTTCTCTAAATAATTGAATGACAAGTAAATAATAATAAATAATGAACAAATTGTGTTTAAAAATTGTCTATTAATGCGGTAAATACATGAATATACGTGATACAGAAATCAAAAATATACATTCATGTCCAATATTTATATTTGAAATGAGCATACATTATGCTAGGTAATTAAAGTCATAATATGTTTATTGGATTCTATTTATTATTTAATTATGTTACATTTACTTTAATACCTGACTTTAGTTACGTATACGGTATAATGTAATGTGATTTAAAATTGGTCAAATATGTCATTATGTCTATGTTTCATTGTTCGAGTGTACATAAATTTCTTCAGTCTAAAATATTGGTTAACAAAATAGTTTGAGTTGAATTTACTTGTATAGGTATCTACTTATTCCTAGGTAGGTACCTATTTCTAAATGAAAATAAATATTATGATATATTGTATGATAGCAATGAGAATGAATGTTCGTTTCTCAATGATTTTTATGATATTATTCCAAAGTATTTCGAATATATCCAGTTAAAATAAAAACGTTTACAATTAACCTTTATCTATAGATTTGTCTAAATTTCAATTCAACAGATTGAAATCAATATACTAATGTATATAAGTCGGTCAATTTTTTTTTTTTTATTTGGCTTTGGTTTATTTCGAGCCATTAATCATTCTCAAGCACAAAGCAATGGCTTTGAGTAAACAGTAGAAGAGAATATCTATCAGAAGAGGTATTTAGTCTCCCTTGTGGCATAAAACCTTTAGAATACATTCAATGAACTTTTATTACATAAGCCTAGATATTTTTTTTTTTATATAATAATATTTAGCTAATCGACCTTTTCCTTTTTAGAGAAATGACATTTTGATCAATATTATTATTTAAAGTAAGTAGGCATACGTATAGGCAATAAGTATTTATTTATTTGAAATGCGAAATATCGGCGTGGATTCTATTTACATAATACGGTCAATTGATCCACAAGAATTTAGCGGGTTTCCACCTTGTGCAAGGGCTTAAAATATATACTTACACAAATAGTTATTGTTAAATTACATATAAGTAATAAGTATATTATATGACTTACAAGGTGGGCGTATAAATTTATGTGGAAACCTTATTCGTGCAAAATCACCACTCCAAATTTTTTTTTTGTCGCCATATTGTAAGCAAGTTCTATAATCGAATTATAATTATTGTTAAATGATCCATTACAGTGTTGTTAATTTTTTTTACCTATACCTACCTACCTATCTATTGAAATTAATAAATGTTTTTTTTCGTAACGCGGTTATAAATTATTTTAAATTTTTCACATTATATTATTGACATTTTAACAATTAATCAAAATTACATATCGTTTATTGACTATTATATATATATATATGTATACGTATAGTAGGTATATGTATATGTTTGTGATTCTGTTGATTGAAATAATAATTCTTAAAAATGAACGAAATTCAAAATCAATCATGTTAAAAATATTTTAAATAAAAGTTGTAGCATAATGAACTAAAATAATTTCAAGTATCTATCTAGTTACCTATTTAGACAAAGAAAAAAACCATTTGTTTATTTTTTACTTTCAGTGTACATATATATATAATACTATTATATACTATATATAATATATTTTTCTTGATTATCTTCATATTATATTTATTAATTAAATAGGTATTACCTGAAAAAATAAATATAAAACGCATACGTATGTTTATCTATATCAAAATACGAATAAAAAAAAAAAATATATGTTTGAATTATTATAATAATAAATATTATTTAATATGTTAATACCATTAATGCAATATTATTATACTAACGATATCACATATTTATTTCAATAATAATAAATGAATATAAGTAAAATAAAAAATGGTTTTTTTCTATAATTGTATATTATAGTATATTTAAGTATTATTATTTCAATCAGTTGTTGATTCAATTATTTTTCGATCTATGACAGTACACCGATTGTAAAAAGATAAAGTAAATTATGAGAGAAAAAAGGAAAAAGGACAGATATTAGAGCAAATATATTAAATAGCATTATTTTTATTGTACCTACTTATATTATATCTACACATATTATTATAATATAATATATTGGGCACAGGTTTATTGTAGACGAAAGAATTTTAATCAAATGAAATGGAATATGACGAAATATTTGATTGGTATTTGTATGAAAGTACTCGTATATTGCTATTGAACGAAACGACAAAATTAGATGCACTTTGGTGGCTTGCGCCTGGTGTCTAAATTTATTACGGTAATGAGTCGAAAAAAAATAGACTCCGCCAAATTACTGCGCGAGTTCAGCTTAGGTAGAACTCACAGGGGGAAATAAAAATACTGCAAAATTGACTGTCGTTCTTCCTCGATTTATTTCCGTCGCTTTTTATAACATTCCACTCGCCCGCCGCATTTAAAACATCTCTGTCGTCATTTCTTGCCGACCAGTGACGATGAAGATAGAAAATGATGTCACTGTAAAAAACATAGTCGCGTATATAGTCACCTACCTAATGCCTATACATACAATTATTTTTATTTTTAACAACTTATACTTACAGATCACGGGCTTGATATGAAAAAGTTCTATCTCGTGTTTTTTAAATACATTCGCAGTTTAGGAGACTGTTTTTAATAGGTTTCATTGAGCGTTCATATAACTTTGTTCACTTATCGTATCGAAACAAAATTTATTCCAAATTATAGATAAAGGTTAAAATAGTGTAAATTTTTTTATTTTTTTATTTTTTATTTTCGTTTTTTATTTGTTGTCAATATAACATAACAATGGCAAAAAAAAATAAAGTCAAAATATTTAAACATTATATGGACTCCCTTCTAATAAGCTATATAAGCTTGTGCTAAGAAGAGAGAGTGTTCCTTAAAATAATATTAAGTAATTAGGTATATAATCCATTAAATAATCACAAATTAAAAATATTCGTGAAATTATATTCTGTTTAAGTAATAAACAAAAAAAAAAAAAAAAAAACAAACAAAAATTAATGGCATGCGAGTTACAAAATCATGTAAATGAATACATTTTTTACAGCATTACAATAATTATCTAAATTTAAGTCTAATTTTCGACACAATAATGTACATTAACTAATTGGACAACCACTTCTTGAAATTTAATTTAATTTAAATTATAATGTGCTTTAATTTTAGTGTTGTGTCATGATTAATTTTCCAAAGATAGCTATTGCTTATATTAAAAAAAAAAAAAAAGAATAAGTGATTTATAGTACAAAATGTGTAGAGGAGAAACAATCAAAATTTATGTATAATGGTTTTATTAGATATAACATTGGTTTATAATCCTAGTATTAATCGTGGTACATAAAGGCATTATATGAATATTCCATTTTAATGATTCATCAATTATTAAACAGACTACCGAAATATTTAATATGATCAACACGTTCAATATAATAGTAATTGCATGAGTCAATTTTACTTTTGTAATTAAAACTATGTGTCCAAAATGAATAACTAAAATAATTATTTTATAATTTAAATTGTAAGTGTATTATTAGTTTTATTCAAGTTTATTTAAGTTAAAATTTTTTTCATACCAATTTTAAACTATATCTAAAGAGTTATTTGCATCACCAAATAATTTTTGTATATTTTTATTATTATAAAGTAGTACCAGTAAGTAAGCAGTGTCATCAGGAAAATTATAAATATTTCCTAATATATCAAGATTAAGTAATCCATTTATATATATATCAAATAATAGTTGGCCTAAAATAGATCCTTATAGTTAAATATAACTCTTTTCGAATAACTATACTTATTATTAATTCAAACAATTCGTGTTTTATCATTTAAGTAGGATTTAATAAGATCTAAAGTTACCTCTTATATTAGCATATTAAAATGTCCTAATTAAAAGATCATGACTTACAGAGTCAAATGATTTCTTTATATCAAGAAAATCGCAATTGCATTATTAATTTTATCATAAATATAATTAGTAATTTTAAATAAAATATTATATTAGTTGAAAAATCATTTCTAAACCCAAATTGCTTACATGAAAATAAATTCTGTTTGTCTAAATTATTATTGTCAATAATAATATAATACTTTCTAATAATTTATTAGTTGTATACAATACAAAATTGAATTATAAAAAGTTCCATTGATAACCCAAAAACAAAAAAAAAAAAAAATAACAAAAAAAAAAAAAAAAAAATAACCAAAAAAAAAAAAATAATAAACCCGTACGTATTAATTATATAGAAAAAATTATTCATATCAAAAACATTCTTGGTATGATTTAATTCTAGCAAAAATTTAAAGCAAATATATTTAATTAATTATTTGCACCTACTCAGACTTAGATAAAATACTTTTTAAATATATTCAAAATATGTATTCGAAGACATTGTATTTGGAATACTTCAAAAAATGTATTCCAAATATTTTTAGAATACTTTCTTTTATTTACATGTATTAAATTTCAATATTGATAATATTAATTAGTTATTATATAATTATTTAATCAAACAATCAATAATGTATATTTGAGAGGTTTTAATTATTCTAGAATTTGAGTAACAAATTTAAATTGAAGTATTTTTTTTTAAATATATAATTGATCCTAAAATGCATTTTTTTTTCAAGGAAAAAAATACATTTAAAAATAATTTAAAATACTGTATTTAATACTTTCAAAAAAGTATTTAAAAAGTTTTCTGAACACATTATTCCGAATACAGTACTTGGAATACTACCCAAGTTTGTATCTACGTACTTTGAACTTTTTTATACTATACCCGCGAGATATAAATTACTTCAACCATTAAATTTGTGTTTTATAACATATTATTATAAATATTGAAAATAAATTAATAAATTAAATTAAATATATTATGTAGTTATAGCTAGATTGACTTGAAAACCAATGATCAGCTAATGATCTGATAACATATGCATTTTTTTCTGTTTTAAAAATCAAGTTTTAATTAAATAAGAAAATGTTTTTATTTGAATCTTACTGAATATGTTAAGCATTTTGGCGTTATACAGTTTGTAAATGTTACTAAAACATTATAGTATTATTCGTCAAATCATGATGTTATATTATACCGATAGTTGAAAGAATTCTTGTAATTAAAATTGGTATTAATGAAATCGTAGGTATATTATATTTAATAATTTTATACTAGGTAGGTATATATTTTATTAAGAAACTCGAGTAATGCAATTCTTTTATGTAGAAAAAATACATTTTATAAGCATAAACACCGAGTATCGTTGATTTTTTTACTGAAATAAAAAGTAATATTCGATATAGATTATATTATACAGGTAGTTCCGGTGTTTTTCTAGAAAACCCATTTTATTATATTATATTTTAATCGTGGGGCTTGAAACAATATTTTGTTTAATTCACGTTTGCTTAAGCTCTTAGTATACCAGGTAGTTTTAAATGTAATAAGAAAAAAAAAGTAATTTTAACGTTTGAGTTATAGACACCACTATTTTTTTTATAACAACAAGAAAACACACCTAACACTGTCATAATGCTTAATATTAATTTTCGCATTTTTTTTTTTTTTTAGACCGTAGTTTTTTGGTAGCCAATGCTCAACAAGCTGGCTGTAACATAATCTACTGCTCGGACGGTTTCTGCCACATGACAGGTTACAGCCGGGCCGAGGTAATGCAGTGCCCGGCGATATGCGAGTTTCTCCAGGGACCGATGACGTCGCAGCACGCCGTGTCCGTGGTGAAGGAAGCGCTGGCTGCTGGCATGGAAAGGCATTTCGAGATACTCTACTACCGGAAGGATGGTAAGACCGATTGACGTACACTAATAGTTTATAAGAGTCGATTTTATAGTTAATTTATTTTTAAGTAAAACATACATCTGTGGCCATAGACGTGGTATACCACGGCAAGGGTAATATATATAGGAACTATATTTTGGCCATCAGTCTTCACCATTTATTTGTTTCGCGTAACTTGTACATTTTTAAATAATTATTATTGTTACATAATACACGTATTTTCATTCGAGAAATAGAATCGCTATAGGTGGTACACATATAGCTGTAGTATTCTGTCGATTTTGAAAAATAACTTTGACGTGGACACAAAACTATATTTTGGACTGTGCCGATTAGGGAGCTAGTTTTTGATAGAAATGTCAACGTCTTTAAATAAGTACAATATACGTATAGTTTGTTTCTCGATAATTTGAGTTTAATCTATACTTGACTAGTTACACATTAATCTTATTCGAATAAAACTCAATTGACTTGTTGAGAATGGTAGGTACTAATATCGTCCTTAATTAGTATTATTGCAATCCTATTGAAACGTTGAATATCTGTGTAATTTAAAAATACAAGATAAGCCAATATTTAATATACATTCGTAATAAATAATATACATTTATATCATTAGTACACTAGCAATACGCCATTTTTATATCAGTTTATAGCTGTTTACTTCTGTTATAATTATAGTTGCATTGAAGTTTGAAGTTTGATTACAGTGATAACACATTTTTCTACCTACAAAGTAAAAATCCAATTTCAAATAATGATAAATAATAACTATAAAAAGAAGTAGAAAATAGTTTAAGCGAAAGATAAATCTCTTTCTATAATCTTCCTTCTAAATATTCCACTTATTTAAAATTAATAAATAATAATATTGTGTTCATGTTATTTCAAAATTAAGAATATTTCTGGGTAGGCCTTATTGATATTGACATTTTCAAAGGCAATATGACTGCATAGAAAATATCAATACAAAAATTACTTTTTGATACGATTATATTAGAAATTTAGAAAATCATGACCGATTATGATAACCCGTTTGGGCATCGTTTATATGTATGTTCTTATATGTAACGTTCATATACTATATACATTATACTATAATAACAAATAGTTGGGAGAGAAAGCGAAGGAGAAGAAGATACATTATACTAGTATGATTAAATTTTCTTAAAAAATATTTAATATATAATTTATTAAAGTTAGTAGTAAGCCGATATGTAAACACATCGCATTTGGGTTGAAAATTTGGGCAAACATGAGAAAATGGGCAAACAAAATTATTATTTTAGTATCCAAACATGCTACGACCACTTTATTTTTGGTGTTCAAATATGTCACGACCTTTTATATTTTTGGTGTCTAAACGTCTATCGCCCATTTTTTGACTAAATATTGCGGAGAATATGTATTTACATTAATGAGTTTAGAAGACCTAATAAGTCAGAAAAATTTGAAAAAAAAAGATTTTGTTACGTTAAGATAATATGAATTTTTATGGAATTGTTTCACATTGGGTCAATCTTTATGAATAAGTCGATAATAATGTTCTGGTTTACACAATTATCATTATATTCGAATTACATGTAGTTGGGGAAGTATATACTATATATTTTACCGGAACTATAAGTTTGTAGATATACACAATATACTATGACTAGATTGCATACGAAATCTATAATATTTATATTATTGAAATTTGGAAAATGGCCGACTTTTCTTATCAAAAAACATTTGTATTTACTGTATGAAGGGTAAATTTTACTCTTCACTATAAATACATTTATGCCTGAGAAATATATATATTATACTATTATATAATGTTGATATTATCCAAACAAACATTCAGTAGGTAACTACAATATTTTGAGATTCTTTGTTGGGATTTTATCAGTAAATAAAATGTAAACACCGGAACCCTTTTGTTAAGAATATTCGGTCATTTTTTGACTCAATATTTTACATTATATCGGTAATAAATCTTCGGTATCTTGTAATGTATATTATGCGAAAACTGGAATGGTTTTATTGAACTGTATTCAAATTGATATAGTGTATGTAGATATATCAGTAGACGAATTTGCACTTTCGGCTAATGGCCTACTCTTATGGGCGTTACTGATAAAAATTAAAAACTCGGAAAATCATAAATAGACTAGAAGTATTTAATTGAATTATGGATAGGGGGGTGTGTGAAAGATGAAAATAAGGGTAGTCGATGTCACTTGTTTGGAATAGAAGCGAAGACGTTTATTTTAATTTAACATTTTTATAATATTGTAATTTACGTTTACCACAAATACTCTGATATAAACTCGAAACTCAACTAAAGAATTAGTAGATATTTGGTTTAAATTCAAAATCGAATTAAATTCGAATCAAGTTGACCTAAGTTTAGAGCTATTCTCAGTCCCACATAGATTTGAGATTCTTGTATGATATTATATTATATGATAAATAATTATTCGAGATTCAATTTGATAAAAAAAATTTTTTGGATCTTTATTGTTGGTTTTGGTAAAAATCTAGTTAAGGATTTTATTAGTGACCTTTGTAGCAAAATTAAATTTGGTTTGAAAGGATCCTGAGGATAAAAATTATCCCTGACGGGGCTTTTTACGTGCCAGACAGACACTGCTTGTATTATTGTTATTGTCGTTGGAATGCTGTGTCCAGATGTTATACATCAAAGTAGACAGGAGGGAAGTGTCCCTGCGGATGGACCGACGCGTCGCAGTATAAAGAGATACAAACCTGACGCCATGTTTAATTTTACACTGACGGTGAAAGGTCACGTGCATATTATAAGAAGAATTCAACGAATCTTAATATCCGTCAGCCTAGAAGACCGCGTAGGTGCTCGTAAATCGTCTCTCACCGCTGTCTTGAGGGTGAAAGTTTACTGGCACAGATACGATCGTGTTGTTGTACTTAGAGAAAAGTCAATTTCTAAAATTAACAAAGGAAAAAATAAGTTTCTGGGTGATGGAAAAACGAAATAAAAAAAAGGATACTATTGTCATAGGAGAAATCAGGGATGGTTCTGAAAATGGGAAAAGGAGGCGGACGAGGAAGTTAGACGTAAAAAATTGGTTTTAAATTCCAAAAAAAAAAAAAAAAATATAGAAAAATATTATTCTGCTATATTATGTACTAATAATTCGATATAAATAATACTATAGAGAAATATATTTTTTTGATTTTTTCGGTAGTACTATTACAGATAAAGATATACAAAACCCTCAAAAATGACAAATACAATCGTATAGCTACTTAAAAAAACTTTAGTTTTTAAATTGTTACTAATGTTATTTTATTGTAATTTGAAAATACTAATTTCGAAACTTAAAATTTTTAATGATTATTTATTTTATAAATGCATGATATTATAATATAATATATATTTTGATAATAACTTATTATAGAATTTTGAAAATTTGTAATAAATAAATAAATTTTCGTTTCATGTCAAATTTTAAATTTAAGACTTAAAACTTGAATTGTGTATTTAATAAAAGATTAGTTAAGTGTTAGTTATTTTTCAACTTAATGTTTTAAAAAATTAAAAATACGTTGAGTATTCTTTAAGTTTCTTTTTAACGATTTTTAATTTTTAATTCAAAATTTTAAAGAAATTAAAAAATGATTATCTTTACAAATAAACATTGGTTATTGTTAGGTTTAGTTACTATACAATTTTAAAATTTTAGAAAATTTTATATGAGCTTTCAGCTTTATATCATATAGGTAAAAGTTATTAGGTATTCCTTCATAACTCCTATCTTTATATCTACTCTTTGGACGATTGTTTTATTTTATTTTATGATGTTTGTTTCTAAAACGTATTGCAATAGAACATAATAAATTGTACAAAAATTTCGTTTTCTTATAAAAAAAAAACGAAATATTAAAATACCATAGAAAAGTCGTATATATTTTTTGGATTTCGAATGGATAGCAAATACTTTTTGTAAATTGTGATTCATGTTTATTCCTTTTGGTTATATGCATTATGCATATAATACAAATATTGTATCTAAAAGCCGAACAATAACTATTTTCTGCGGTGTCCTGCTTATATTTTGATAAATTGTCAGTTATAATTTATCCTTAAAATGTCTGTGTTGGTATTTTATTATTATCATTGAAATAAATCGAGGTTGCATTATATTTTAGATCGTTTTAAATTATTTCGTGAAATGTATTACGTGTTATGGAGTGCGTTGAAAATATTATTTAAAGCAAACAGGATACTACATTATACTTTATTCAAACATATTAATTTCAATTTGTTTTATATTTTATTTCATTGTATTCTAGCGAAATGATTTATTTATAAATAAATATTATTTTTGTCTAAATTTAAACTCTGATTTAAATTAATTGAATGCATATTATATTGTATTTAAATTGATCTTTGTGTATTATCTAAAAAAAAATGGTTATAATTTATCTTATTTAGATAACTGTATAGGTATCTAGATTATTTAAATAATTAAATTATATGATGAAAAAATGAGTATTTAAAAAGTAATGTTACTAATAAGTAATAAATAATAACAAAAGGTTATTTATTTTTTATATTTGTATAGAAAATAAAAGTAAATTTAATTAAAATTTTTTTTCTAAAATATATGTTATCTAGGTATATTTATAACAAAAATGGAAAAAAAAAAAATTAAAAAACTTATGGCTTAAAACAAATATATGAACTATCACACTCATATAGACAGATGGATGGTGGTGGTCAATACAGTGACTGCTAGAAAAATACACTCCTTCTTGGAAAACGGTGTACTAAAATACAAGTGAATCAAACCATTTTTTAATAAATAAATATATTAAATAAAAAATATATTAACTTTTTAACTTTTATAATAAAAACTTAAATAAGAACCATAATTGAAAAGTTACATTGAATTTATCTAGATAAAAATTGATTTAATTTTATCTGTATATAGAAAAATTTAGTTTCGTTATCTTTTTTATTATTTATATAACGTTTTTGTTATCTAATTCCAATATTATTTTATGTGTGTAGAAGTAAAAATTGTAATATTTAATTGTAATATATATATATATGTATTTAATTTTGAAATTAATTAATAATATGTATGCACTATATACTAAACGAGTAGACATTTGAAATATAAACTAAACTTTTTTCAAGGTATCGATGTAATATTACTAAGCCGATAAAATTTGAATTTCGTTTATTGTGTCGTTAAAGTCATTTATTTGAAGTTTGACCTAGATCGGTACTATACGATCGTCACGAGTGACACTTCTTTTTGAATTTAATATCGCGGTTTAATCGAATAATGTTATTTTAATGAATTATCAGAGCAAAAAAATAATAGTTTTCAATATTACATTACATAGATCCCCACGGAGACTTTATATCTTATTTACGAGCTGTAAACATTATATTTTAAAATACAGCGCCATCGAGAAACCAAAAGACAATGGAATATTTCCCCAAAGACATATAATAATCGTGAAATGTTGTCCTGATAGATTCATACATATCTAATACGTATATGATAATATTCTCTTTAAATGCATTACAATTTTCATAAATAATATCATACTTTGTGGCCCACGTAAAACCGGGTTATATTATAAATTCCATTTTCTGAGTGTTTTTAAGTATTTGTAAGTGATTTTCTAAGGATAATGTTTAATTTTAACGAACTCTAAAATTAGTATTATTAAAATTGTAATCTAATTTTTTGCAGTTTATTGACCGTATTTTAGGCAAACTAATGATATTGCTATACAAGCCTGGTGCTTTAAAATATTGCATATTTTTTTTCTTTTTTTTTTTCTATAAGCATATATTATAAAACGCCGTTAAAATGTAACAGCTGAATACAATTTGAAATATTTTTTAAGACGTATTAAATGGAAATGAACAATTTAGCTTAGCATTTATATTACATATATATTTATTGTACCGTAATATATCTCGGTCAATTGTATGCAAATTATTATTGTATGGCAAGTTATTAAAATAATAACCATCCCTGTAAAATGTCGTAAGACATTCCAAAAAAAGGAATTCTGGTTTACTTTCAGCTAAAATTTAGTACACAACCCGTGAAAAAAAATCAATATGGACGTGTCGACTGACACAATGGACGTGATACGCAGCGTACCGGTATTAAGTGTTTACACCAACTATATAAGGAGTACTTTGAAAAAGTTATGAATCAGAAGAACACAATACAGTATATTATATTTGTGAACAAAACGACATATTAAGATCAATAAGTAGATTAAGGTACAAAAAATGCGTTTGATTTTTACGTAGTAAATCAGATATATTTAAATATGTAGTACTTTAATTTTTTTTCTGATGGAAGGATCTAAATCATACTTAAAAAAATAAAATATAATTATTTTTGTTTAAGCAAGATCAAAATAACATTTTTATTTAAGAGGACGCTATACCCCGAAAAATAGTCTGTAAAAACATAGTTTCGTACTCCATAGTATTATATCGGCTAGAATAATCACAGATCAATATATAATATATTAAGTAGACTTGAGAAATGTTTGGAGTAAATTAAAGCAATTTATTAAAATTGTGTAAATAACGAAGAGACATTAGGTACTATACAAATTTAAATTTTATCAATTTAAAATTAGATATACCTATCTAATATTACCTATTTAGAAGATACTTATCTATTTTAATAAATTGTACCTATATATTCTTACTTAATTACTCGTGTAGGTATAACCGATATGTATTATATTAATTTATTACTTATTAAAATATAAGTAAAAAAGTTGATATAGGTATTATTTGAAATTAAAAAATTAATGTCGATTGTAATTAGGATTTATTTAGATACAGAATTTAATAGTTAAAAATAAATATATAATATTTTCCCACGTAAAATTTTTCTCGATATTAAATTCCTAAAAATTATTTTACTCTGGGATTTTTCCTCAACTATACTTTCCTTATTTTTATTTTCCTGTAACTTATTTTTCCTATTAACTTTTGTTCCCATGATAAAATTATTCCTAGTAAATATTTTCCCGAATATTATTGTTACTAAAGAAAATGTTCCCGTACATTACGCACTCTCCACATGTATCATTTAAATTCTGAATAGAGCGACGGAGCTATTATATGTATCTTATTATATATGTCTTACAATGACGTTTATTTAATATTTTGAAAATATTTTTCTGGAAATAGCTTTTTAGTCAATCCTTAAGTACATGAATAGCGATTTACAGTATTTTGTTAGCATTTATTATTTTGGTATATATAAAAAGTCTTTGTAATGCCAGAAAAAATATGAATCTTAAAACTTGAAATTTTTAGAGTATCTATGTATTTAACTATCACCTACATATATGTTATTGAATTTTTTTGTAAATGTATTATTTAACATTTCTTTGGATAGCATAATATTGTTACATTCAGAATAATTTTATTGAAAGAAATGATTTATCTATCACTTTAAGTGATCTGGATACTTGAGCTTACTCTTTTCATACCCCAAATTTGATGAATTTAAATAAATTAATTTCATATCAATTAAGCATACATATATACCTACCAATGTTGGGAATAGATAACTAAAAATTCATCTTGACAAAGATAAAATATAAATTCATTATTATCTAGATAAAAAAGTAATAATAGTTTTTCAATTTCAAAATTTTTTTCCTAATATTTTCAGTATATTTTATTAAAATCAATAAAATAATAAGCACCTACATAATATATTATAAAAACAATTATTCGTTCATTTTGCATATTATTTAAGTTTTTTTTGTAGTAAAACTGTATCTACAAAAATTATCTAGATAATTTTACTTAGATACGTGAAATTTTTATCTCGGATAATTGTTTAGATTTATACTTATCATTATTTATCTAGATAATATAGAAGATGAGTAAATAATTTATCTAGATAAACACGGGTTCCTACTAATATTATAATTTTAAAAGTACATATTTTATTTTTATGAGAGATACATTTTTTTTTTTTTACTGCTATTTTTTACATTTTTTGATTAAATTTTTTCTTATAAATAAGAGTGGGGATGAAAAATGTCAATATCAAAAAATTTTAAGGGACGATTTCAAGGGAAATATTACACACGAACGTATATTTTCCAATGTAATATATTACGTTTGGGCGAAATTACTGTGTTCGATTTGAAAAAAAAAAAAAAAAAAAACAAGAACAAATAAGAAAAACAACCAAAGTTATTATTACACCGGCTAGTATTTGCCGTTTCATGTGGGGCTGTTCCAAAACTATTGTGAAGATTATATTGTCCCGTTTAAATTTATCGAAAACTCCTTAAAGGATTCCGTATATATATATAGTATTTATTACTCGTGTATATATATATATATAATATAAAATATACTTATATAATATTATTTACTATAGTCTATAAAGCAATGTATATATAACGTCTATATTGCGTCTAAATACGTACACGAGGATAGGCGCTTGCGCGCGCACATATCTATACGTATACATATTACGGGAATCGGTCGTGGGTATAGTTTTCACTACGGCTGCAGGGACCTACCGAAGCTTTGTGTGTACAACCAGGGACGTGCGAGAGGAGAGTCAACGGCCTCCCGGAACAGTGACGTCAGCGTGGTGTCGTCATCGAGCGGTATGACGTAATGGGCCGACCTATAATACTCGCGCGCCGCCCGCGCGCGTCAAAGGGATGGTAGCTGATAACGATGATGGCGGACAATGGGATCGCGAGCCGCGGCAAACTTTGCGAGGCACGCGGCAGCCATACTATACGCGTACAGGTCCGCGGCACGTTTGATGTGTTCGGCAACTCGGGACATTAGGCTATTTTGAAAAGCTCGCACGAAAAACGTATACACAGGGGGGGGAGAGGGGTAGTTTTTGAAAAAATTCGACTGTTTGTCGCACGAACTAAAAAAAAAAAAGTGTTAAGCAGCGTCCCACACATGAGATACGATTTATCGTACGACACATTGTACGATCCGGTTTGATACGATTTGCCGAACGATTATCGTAACGTGTGTGACCACGTGTCGTGCAACGACACCGAGTGCATAAAATCTATCGTACGACGGGGTTTGATAAACGACACCGATTGGAACGTGTGTGGACACACTGTACGATCGACGATTCGATTTCGAAGTATTTAAGCTCGTAAATAAAGACATAAAGACCATAATAATCCATGCGTGATTACGTATTGCGTTGTTATAGCCAATTTTACATCGTTTTCTAGGTTTCGTCTTTTTTCCCGAATCCAATAATAATGTAAAAAGTAGTTAGGTACGTTAGGTACTTATCTATACTATAGCATTGGTTTTTTTTTTTTTGACATAGGTGCCATAATTTATTGAAATATAATATAATATTATTTCACGTTATGGATATTATACATACATTTATATATATATATATATATATACAGGGGCGTAGTAGTTTTATTTTTTTTTTTTTGGTGGGGAGGGCAGTGTCTTAATTTGGCCAACTGATTGCACTTTATTTTGTATGAACAATAAATAAAAAAGGTCCATTTTAGCAATTTGGCCGATTACAAAGCTCATTTTCCTAAAATACCTAAAATAATTCCTTAAACGTAAAAAAGAAAAAAATGGTCAACAACTTATTTTTACCTTTCACAAATAGCTGATTAACAATACGATTTGACCGACTGAAGCAACTCTTTAGCTATAATTACGTCCATGTATATATAATAATATAATATCTGTATTTAAATGTGTTATAATGATTTTAAACGTGAAAAAAATAATTTTCAAAATTACACTAGGGGGTACTACATTAGTAGACACTGATAAGAGTATAATCGTTATCGTAGTTATTTAACGACTAGTTATACAACTTGTAGTTTCACAAGTTGTATGCGTGTGTGTCAAAAATTATATACTACAAGTTGATAGGATAAGAGTGATAAAATTCACAGTGACAATAATCATTCGACAATTTATCTACTGGGTCTCGGATGGTGATCTCGACATTATATCGAGGATTTGTTTTACACGGAGTGCTATAAAAATTTTAAAAATATTGATAAGGAACAGTTGTATTCACAGAATATAAATAATATTTAGGATCTTCAGCATAGTTCACTTTAATTTTTAAAAATTTTATTGTAACTGTTGATTTAGATTTTATAGCGCATTATAATATATTATAATAATATTATAATTATTATAATAATATTAACGAGCCATCAAAGTAAGGAACATTTTTCAAAAACCGCGGTCCGCGATACTTTTGCATTGGCCGATAGACTATTTATGAAGAATTTTAGGCTGTCAAAAGAATTAGCGAGGTATTTTATTAATACATTAACGCCATACATTGATGTCAAAGCGTGTTTGTCTTCTATTGAAATTGACACAAAAGTAAATACTAAAGATCAATTAATATTACTATTTAGTAGATAGGTAGATACCGTCAAATCGCAAACTTGGGTCGTGTGTTTAACTTGATGTAGTGTTGGAACATCAAATAAAAGTAGGTATCTATTAGTTTTTAGTACCTATCTAATTAATTTTAAAATAGATTTCACTTAGTTTGCAAACGTCCATGAAAATACATTAGTTCTCATTGAAGGGATGTATATATAATAGTAATTAATATTTGGAACATTCAGTGGAACAAGGAAAATATTTAAAAAAAAAAAAACATTAAAAGAATAATTTGTGTAATTCAATTGCAGAACTATTTTATGAAAAAAAAAAATATATATATATATATAATGTAATGTAATGTATAGTATTTGCATATACGTGCACGGTTTAAACTTTAAACTTATCAGCGTCGGCGATCCGCTCATTATCATTTATTTGTAATAATTTTTACATTTTGAGGTTATAATAATGTATTTATTATTGTTACCACAGTGGTTAATGCAAATTATTTTATGGCATTCGATAAACAATACATTTTTATACATGATGGGAAAAGTATTAAAATACATATATAACATATATATATATTATTATTATTAGGTTAGATAATAATGTATATTATGATTATATATGGAAAAAAAACTCTAATCGATTTTTATACATATGTTTTCCCCATTTTTTTTTTTTTTTTTTTAGGTAGTTTTTATTCACCTAAAAAATATTAATAGAATATTTTACTCATAATTTAAAAGGGTCATTATCAATTATAAATTTTTGGTTTGAGTATAAGTCTCTGATTTATATTTAGTTCTGGCCATAATAATAAGTTTATGAAGTTTATTTTAGAGGAGATAGAATAGCGGTGTTTACGAGTGATTTGATATATTATAATATACAAGTTGTCTGCAGTATACCTACTTATAAGCACTGTATGTAAAGCAATCACCTCTTTCTTCACAAATCATAGGCGAAATTGGGTGGTTAGGTGGACTAAACCACCTTTAAATCTTATGCTCCTTAAATAATAATGAAACTATGGCTCAATTCTATCACTATCTACATGTGCTCACCATACACACGAGATTAGTGAATTGTGTTACTGCCGATAACGCCGTCGGACCTTCAATGTTAGTCGTCTGACGTGTACTGTGCGTACAAATAACGTCCAGTCGAAAAGTATATAATACAAGTAATTATTAGTAATTTTTACAAAAATATACAACAACAGTGAAATGATTAATAATATTTTTAGAAAAGTGGAAAAAATCGATGGGTGCATTATATATTTTATACATAAAATAAAATTGGAAATCTGAAAACATCAAAATCCACCGATTCCGTTTAATCCGACTGCCATAGCAAATGTCCTGTCCTGTTGGAAGTATTTCTGTATGCGTTCTCACGCTGATATTATCCGTTATTCGTAATTTTTCACTTGGCAGACCACAATAGTATTTCCCACGGGTGCTTTGAAATAATCATCCCGGCCATTTATTTATTGTGCAATGTTCTATACCGTTGTAAACGTACTCCGAAATAAACATTATTTGTGGCTCAAATAACAATAATTATTGTGCATGTTCAATTTCGCAAACATACCATATTATTATATAGTAACGAATTAAAAATGTACGGACAAAAAAGACACAATACTAATACTGCAGCTCGTTCACTTCGAT
The DNA here is from genome assembly GCA_025469235.1 of Pemphigus obesinymphae. NCBI lineage: Eukaryota > Metazoa > Arthropoda > Insecta > Hemiptera > Aphididae > Pemphigus > Pemphigus obesinymphae. The sequence goes on along the minus strand of JAIPRL010000075.1, from coordinate 154,076 downwards.
TCGAGTGTCTCCACGTTTAAGTGCTATTTTAAATTCTGAACGGAACGTGGTTTAACTATTACTATGATGTTTTAGAACATAAATATTAGTGAAATATCTTCATATGTACGCTTTTCGGAAATAAAATGTTATCCAGTTGGTATTTTAAAAAGGTAAATTTTTGATTTTCTCGGTAGTTTTTCACACGAACTAAAACACTTCTAAAAATGATGAAAAAACAAGCGTTTATCAAAATCGATTACGTCCGTAATATTTCCTCATAATTCAGCGAAAATTATAGTTACAGAAACTTTGAACAGATTACATGTCTTAGTAATTTATTGACTTAATTATTATTTTTTTTTACCAAATTTGGACTATACTTGTATGTAGCGATTATAGATTTTGAGATTTTTATATTATGGAGGTTCTAAGTTTTACAATATTTGTATTATTATGCAATGAATTTTGTGTATTTCGCTAAATATGGTTACCTATGATTTAATGTTATTATGTTATTATACAAATATTCAGTATATATTATCAAAAATTATAATTTTCATCATTAGTTTTAAATTAAATATTTGTAATAACATCATGGAGTTAATAAATTTCATCATAATTCAAGCTTTAAATTTCTATACAAACATATTTCTTACATAAATCATGAACAACGGGTGTTGAAATTTATTAAGTATATAGTTGAAAAAACATTATTATATTAACTTTGAATTAATATTTTAAGTCTACATTTATACCTATATAATGTATGGTTTTTATTTTAAATGATATACTTTTGTCGCGATTCCAGTTTGTTATGCTTTTTACGAATATATAGATAAAAAAATATTAAAATATTATAATTGTATGCACTTAATTTTAATTGGAAAGTAGTTTTATGTATTTTTTCTTATTATTGTTTTTTTTCTGGAGATTTATTTATAGTTTCATTTATGTATACTGTATACTGTACAGTATTATAAATTTAATAATCTTAAAGGTTTAAACAGCGCGAATGACGGTAAATTCCTGGCATCAGACCTAAGAGCTTTTTAAATGTTCTTATACTGTCCGAAGGTTGTCGATATTTTGACGTTTATTTACCTAATTGAATGAAAAGTTTTCAACGAGTTTTATCTAGTAAATTAGACGGAACAATGTATTTATTTTAAAAATAAATTGTATTTTGGGAAATATAATAGAGAAAATAAGCCGAGACTTACCAATGCGTATCGTAAAAACAGAAAACGGAATTCTCAAATGGTGTCACATAGTTTTGAAATGAAAAAACGTATACCATATAATTCATGCATATAATATAGTTCACGCTTTTTAGAAAATGAATTTCCCATAGGTATTATAATTGAATCATCTTAAAACAATTTAACGTGCATTTTTTTTACGAATTGATTTATTATTTTTTCATACTCGAAATAGGCACAGTATAATATTATTATCGATAGGTACCTACTTTGTAAATAATATATTTTGAAATCCATTAACTAAATAAAGCTTTATATCAGTTGGAAATAAATACACCATAACAGTTTTTTCTCCACATTCGGAACTTTATAAATTGGTTTGTAATTTTGTACAATAATAGGAACTGTAACGAATATATAATTATGTTCGAAATGAAAACTTCATCAGAGTATTTAAACGCGTATTAATAGATTAATTAAACGGCGTGGTTTTCTTTTCTTGTGGAAGTAAATAAATAAGCACTAAAAAAAAAACAAAAAAAAAAATAAATAAATACAGAGTGCGGCAGAAGGAACTCCCTAGTTTGATAAGGTTATAGTTTGGGTTTGGGTGGAGGTACATTTGAGGTAATTACATCGATAGAAAGCCTTATCGATGCCATTTTTAGTATTTATCATGGCTTGGTCGGGAGAGCATCGTGCGTTTGCTGTTGTTTATTTATAATATAAATACCCGCACTCTGTACATTTATTTTTGGGTTTAAATTAAAATAACTGGTAGTAAATTAGAGTTTTCCGAAAACTTGGAACGAAGAATATAACTGTGTACAATGTGCATACTTTTGTGATAGCCGATAGGTATAGGTACCTAATTAAAATTAACTGGAAATATTGTTTTTTTTTTTTTATAAATAATATATATATATATGTGTGTCAGGTTTGGAATAATGTGTAGATGAATATTAAAGATTTATTTAGGTTCAATGTTATATAAATATTTTCGACGAGTTTTACGGAAAATGGTAATATTGTTCATTTTAATTTTGACAGTATGACTCGTCTTTGATTTCAAATTCGTCAATTATTATGATGAAAACTCTTTTGAAAATTATAACGGGTGAATGATCTCCAAGAGAACTCTTCTAATGATTGGTGACTAAGATATAGTACCTTAACTAATTTGAACGAAGTACTTATCGATCGTTCATAATGGTTCGACAGTTCACGATACACTTTTGACGTTCTATCGACTAAAACTAAATATTGATTTTCTCTCAATTCAAATAGATATCTTTAAAAATTGTGTATAAGTATAATATATTGATTTGAAATGATCTATATAATATAAAACTATATCTAATAAATGTATTTACACGTTAAAATGATCTTGGATATAATAAAACCATTATGAGACTAACATGTGTAATATGTAAAAAAGTTAGTTACTGATTTTACGCAAATGTATATAATATGTACAAAATATATATCGACATAATCAACTAATAATAGGTATATATAAATTCACTTTTTAAGGAATTTAATATTCATTCTGAATAACATAGCTTACAATATTTTTTTATCTTTAATGATATCTTAAGGAATTCCAAATATTATAATATTACAAGTATAGTCTACATGGTTTCTAACTTTTCCTTAGTAAAGGAAAAATTTTCCAGGAAAATGTGTAAATTATATACCATAATTTAAGTTCTAAAACTTTTCTACTCGGCAAACAAGCTAAAATGTCAAAACTATCAACTTAAGTGTAATAGGTATCTGGCATATATTCAACAATTTCTATATAATATATAGTTATAATACTTTAAAAAAAACTAAAGTTAAAATGTTTGATAAAAGAACATTATTGTTGTAATTAAATAATAATGCATACAGCTACTATTATGATAATACATTTGAACTGAAGTAATTAATTAATATAGTACCTATTAACTACCTATTTACAATATTATAATGATACATGAATATAATAACTGTTATAAATTAGTTTTTTTTTTGTCAATAGAAAATATTATTTTAAACTATAATTTACATATTTATTGCATAATTTTTGAAAATTTAATATTCGTGTATATGAATATGGTTTTTATTTTAAACTCAGACAATATAATTTTGAAACAAAAAATATAATGAATGTAGTATAATAGGTATATTATTATAATTGCATTACGTGCTCCTGTAATTAATTAATTAACTAATTATTCATCATAATATTATTACAGTATTATATTATTTAATTAAATATAATATATTAATATTATTTCTATGGTTATTACAATATGATGTTCGCATCGTAATAATTATGATGAGAGCGAATGTCTGTATACTTACTATATTTTACTTAACGTAATGACCTGCTGATGTATGGGGTTTAGTTTATTCGAAATTACCCATTGTGTTTCTGCCAGGTGTACTTAAAAGCATTTTTGAAAAAAAAAAAAAAATTTGTTTTATATTTCACCGGGTATATTGTTAAGACAATTTTTATCGAAACTCACCCACCGGATATATATATATATATACCTACATAATATAATATCTAGAGCACAAACCTCGAGGCGAATAACCGCTGCAGGGGTTGGAAGAATCAAAAAAAATACATATATATATATATATACCGAAGTTTGTATGGAGTATTCATTTTTGAATTGTGATTCGTTCGTCATCGTCACTAGCATTAAAATATGTGGGTGAATTATTTTATGTTATTTTGAACGAGGGGATATTATTCAATGTGTGCAATTATTTAAAAACAAAATCTCGAAAATTTGTAGTAAATTCGTGACTACTGTATTATATATCGTCTTGGCGTGTCTAATGTCCGTATAATTATTTCTTGGGAAAATTACTACACAGTATCACGCTATAGCCTTCGACACATATCATCCACATATAACAATAAAGTCAGGTCAAAAGGCCAAGTAAGACTTTCGTGTGTACCTTTACAATGGGAGCATGTTTTGATTAAAAAAAAACTTTCCGTAATATTAAAAACAAAACAAAACGAAAAAGGAGGTTTTTTTTTTATGAAATAATTCCATTACATTATAACAGTACCTACTGAGTATTCGGTTACCGATTAATTCGTGTCGGTATGCATAAATAATATAATGGACACAATTTTTTGCAGTGCTACACTTAATATAATAATTCATATCAAAATTTCAAATTTCCGTTTTTATGTTATAGATATGTACCTAAATATCACGCATTATATGATTTCCATAAATTAATACCCATAGGTACACTAAAAAAAAGTTTTCAACTGGGATAAAGTTTTAATATTTTAATTTAAATCTAATTTTTTTCTAGTTAATTATTGGTAGTATTTACACTTTGAGTTATTATAAGAGTATATCATGAAAGGTTGTCGAATAAGGTTAAAAAATTATAATTTGACTAGATTTTAAACATCCTCCTATATAAATTATACATGAAGTTCTTATATATCAAACAATAATATTTTTGTTAAAGTAAAATGATTTTGTTCCGCAGAAATGTAGATATTTTTTTTGAGGGATGACATTAAAAAAAAAAAAAGATCAGTTGGAATGAAAGCACTTCATTCGTCGGATAAAAATCGATTGTGGATGTATTGAATTATCCGTTATTTTTGGTATAATTTTCCTTTACACTTAAAAAACCTACGGAGATATTTTAAAATTTACCTTATGAAAATATCAACTCCAAAAAATCAGAACGATTTTTACCCTAAAAATATTACTTGACTCATTTGACCAAAAACGTGTATATATACATTATACATGTATAAAAAAAACCAAACAAAATTGGAAAATTGTATAAACAATACTGAAAAGTGGGTCACAAATTTTGATATTTTACCATAGTTAAATATAATAAAGAATTGATGTAAGTTAAGAATTGTAATTATTATAGTTTTGCAATTTATTCGTATAAAAATTTTAGGCCATTTTCGATAGTTTTCCGTTTAAGAAAATGTAATGGAAAAATTGAAAAATGACCTTTTTAAAATACCAACTAGTAAAGAGTTTTTCTCAAAAAACTTCTTTTACTCAAAAATATGTATGCAAACATAAAAAAAGTATATATAATAATATTATATAAATCTGTAACTATGGTTGGTTTATTTTTAAATTTGTAAAAGTTTTTTTTTAAGATTTGTAGTTTTTTGTTAGAAATTTGAAAACTTCTGGCAAAATTAAAAATTAATCTCTATAAAGTACTAACTAGAACGAATTTGATATCAGAAAACTATATACTCGATAACTCCTACTTTACTCTTTCTATCAAAAAAAAAGTGTATACATAATAAAACATTTCTTTCGAAAACCAATACATTCCTTGCTTTATCCAGAATCTAAAATCCATAAAGGATCTCATAAGGTTATCCATAACTCTTATCCTATTCTATCTAATCTAAATTTATCCTCTCTATTGTACCGAATAAGTACTCCTTCAATGTACTATTCCTAAACAAATTACTTAATGGTCAAATTGATTTTTTTGACCTTGTTAATACGTTCCTTCTCGTGTTTTTTTATTTATCATACCAATGTTGATACCCCTTTTAGATTTCTACAATAATTTTAAATATATACCTATTATACCTATAGGTACATAATTTTTTATTATTAAGTTATCATATTATTACTATTTTATTCTGAGCTAATATAAAGTTTGTTTGTATACATTAAAAATAAAATAAAAGAATTGGGTCAAGAAGGAAAAAAATACCCGTTCACTAGAATATATTGTTCCCTCTTTGGGAGCTCTTTTTTATTCCTTTATTTGTATATTTTGGATCTTTTTCCAAAAATTCAATAAAGGTTAAACACAGATTATTCTATACTCTGCGACCAAAACTGTTTTTTTTTTTAACATTATTTTATTATCCATTATAGGTACAATGTTTATTAATTTGTGTTGTTAATTTTAATTTTTTTGGTTTATTGTAATATAATTTCTCATTTAGCTGTACCTATGTAAGTATCATATACTCATATTATAAATGTATAAAGTATAATTGTAGAGAGTTTTTATATTGTTTTAAAGTTAAACAAAAATAGCAATAAAATGAAAATATTAAGGAAGCACTAATTTTTATTACATTGTATGTATTTCTTGGATGAAATATTTATGGTGCAGGGGAGTAGCAATGGACTTTTTTTTAAACATTTGCTTCATTTTTTTTTTTATTTTATAAAAAATATGTCAATTGTGTATATTTTATGGAATTAAAAAAAGGTTCGAAAATGTACATTATGTCTCAATAATATTTATGCAGTTAGTTACATTGTATATTATGTTTGTATAGGGTTGAAAACATTTTCAGAGGTTAAACAATAACGCGATCATACTTCAACGGGGTTATATTTTTTTCAATTGTTTTTTTTTTTTTTTTTCGGAATTAGGCAGACAATCAATCACCGGTAGATAAATTATAATATATACAAGTGTCCCGGAAAAAATCGGTATTTTCAACGTACATTATGGTAATTTCACGAGTTCAACGCGCCTATCTATATTATACGGTCGTAAAACGCGAGCGGAGTACACGCCGATCGTATCGGTTTACAATAATTACGATATTTTTATTTTATTTTTTTAATATTTTAAAGTCCGAATCGCGGAGATTTAGTTTGTTTTTATAAATCGCGCGTACACTGATTTTTTTAGTTAGTTTTATCGTTACGAATAATTTACGTAGGGGTTCGTATAAAACGCTATATTATTATTATTATTATTGTTATTATGACGGCGTTTTGCGGTGGAGTTAGCACGATATATACCTTATACTGTACCTAATATTATTATTCGACCGTAATATATATATAGGTACTACACTGCGCAAAAAAAAAAAAAAATAAATAAATAAAAATGAATTTATAGGGCGCGATAATATGACGAGACGGAAACGGAACGGCGGAGGCGGCCTGTGACGAATAAAAAAAAAAAAAAACAGACCGTATTTCGATGACATTATGTGCATATATTATATTATACGCTGTCATTTCTACGATATTTGCACTCACTCTCTCTCTCTCTCTCTCTGCCGATAGAAACTCGTTATAATATATAGCCGTGCGCAAGAGAAGAAAAACGTCGTTATATTAACCTGCTATATCTATGTGATCGTGGGCTTTTATATGCGGCCTTTTTCTGCTATATAGGGTAGTATAGGGTACATTGGTACATCGGAATGGTCGTTTTTTGTACGCGTTAAAAGTCAAATTCCTGTTGGTTTTTCCGGACGCCGTACCGTTTACGTCGCACATGGGCGTACAACGTATTTTGTAGACCGAATTTCTTTCGGCGGCATTGTTGAACATAAAATATAATATATAGTAACGCGAAAAAGGCTATTATAGCTCCGGCACGGATACCATATAATATGTGCATTTCGTTTGGTAGGGCTTTTCGAATACTCAATACTGAAAAGGCACGATATAAACGCATGATATTATTATTATGGTCCTATTGGTATATACTTAAAATAATCCATTAAAATATTATTATTGTTTGCAACCGTTCGTTTCATATAATATAATATATTTAAGAAAAATATACGTTTTCAGTTCATTTTCCAGGGGCGGGAAAGTGCTCCTTCTTATCGCTCCGTACCTGTATATAGGTCTCCGATACGAATACTCGTATATAACATAACTTTATGTCGTTGTTGTCATTTAGAAAATTAGCCAAAAAGAATCATCATTGCGGTGGGACCGTACCTAGTCGATAGTCTATTTGAAATTATCTATTCATCTCTCCAAAAAGCTGTTACGGGTTTGAATTTTAAAATTTAAATTTTTTAAATAGTTATTAAATACTCTTATAGTTATCTGATCTGCAGTGATTGGTGTACAGATGGGGCTTTAGTTACGATTGATTTAAAGGAGTATAGTAATTCTTTTTCGAATTTTAGTTTATTTAAATAGTACGATAAATTCTTCTCATAATAAAATAAGTATTTCGTGATTACTTTTAAAAGGCCCGACTATAACCACGGTATCTATATGCAATAACCCTGAAAAACAGTTTCCTATTTTTGGGTGAAAAAAAATTATAAACTAGCTATGTTCACTAAAAAAACCATTGTTTCAATAACTTATTTTTCGAAAAGCCAATGACATACTTAATAGAAATTCGAACGAGGTATTGAGTATAAACCAAGTCCCGTTTTAGACCAGCGATTAATTTCTTCAATTTGTGGACTACATACTAAATCATGATGCAATATGCATGCCTATCGCACAATTATATCAGTACTCATATACTTCCTATATATATAGATTTGATGTTCGTGTATTCTTCTACCGTTTCTGCATCCGTATTGATTGTATATAGGTTATGTGTTGACCAACATAAAACGATTCGTAAAACACTCGTCAAATAGTTGCTACTCGTGAGTTTTTAAAGTCTAAAGAAAACGGCAGAATTATCCCCGGAGTAATGAAATACAATTATACTGTATTTTTATACATTTTATACGGGTTTAACGTCGATTTTATTCACATATCTCTTCATTTAATTTAATTTAATTTCATTTAATCAGTCGATTTTGATTCGATATATTTATAGTTGCCGGTTTTGGTTCATATTTTTTTTTTTAATTTTTTCGCTTTATCATTGTTTTGTAAAAAAAAAATCGTGTTGAATGAGTATAAGAACATTACTAGTGATACCTACATATTGACTAATTATATTTACATATCTTCGATTTTTAATAGAATATAACTACAATTAAAGTTTAGAGAAAATAGTTTTAAAATATTAAAAATAAGTATACCTACCTATTCATTTTTACCTAGATTTTATTTTTAAACCAATGAATTACAAAAAAAATTTTACTAAACGGTCATGATGGTGTTTATTTATCGATGAATTATAATAATTACGGTGACTATATTCATACTTATTTTCATAGGATATTAGTACTAACTACAAACTTATTTGGTGTTAATAAAAGTCTAAACAGTAGTGATTTTTACACCTAAACTTAATTATTTTTAACATTATAGAGTGTTTTCAAATGCAAATTATAAAATAAAATATGCTTAAAGCATAATATAATTCAAAATATAAAATTGTTAGGAAATATTCCATTCTCATTCCTATCATTCGTTATTCATTTTTTTTTTGTTTTTCATGATTTATTCAGTTATAACATTCATAAATATAAATATTCAATGTTTATAAAATGCAACTTTTTATTTTTCCAAATTATAAAAATGTTTATCAATTAATTGTTTTTAGAATAATCTTGGACTATCTATTGACTATCAGTAAAGTAAAGCTTTAACTAGGTTTATTTTAATTCAATATAATTTTAGATATTGAGCATAGCAACGGGCTTATTATAGTTTTACCTACTATATGATGTTTATTTTTCATTTTCTGGAAACAACTTTTCAACCAGAAATATTGGTCCATTTTATACATACATGTTTTTATGAAAGAAAATTGTGTTATCTAGTTGGTGTTTTAAACTAGTAGTTTTCTGATTTTTTCAAAATGTAAACTTAACTTAAGTTATGTAAAATTACAAAAAAATGGGGGAATAAATATATTGGTTCATCAAAATCGTTGTTATTTTCTCGTAGTTTTGAAAACAATAGTTCTAAAAACTTAAAATTTGCATTTATTGTGTATGTGAGTATAATATTAATTAATGTAAAAAATTGTTTTTTTCATTCATTATGTGTTATTTATAGAAATGTTACATTTCGGGAGTTTAGTGTCATATATGTGGTATTTTTAAGTTTTAAACTTGAAAATATTTTTATACAACGTAAATACTGAGCAAAATTTATAGTAGTAGTGATGCATGTTACATTATTACACCAAGATCCACTCAGAGTTGATTTATTGAATGAAATTCAATACATAAAATTCGAGTACCAATCCGTAAAGCAAGCGGTGCCCATAATATTTGTGTTATTTGTATTGTGTAAGCCAATAATAAAATATTAAAATATTATAATCTAGCTTTAAAGTATTAATATTCAAGAGTAAAAATATATTATTGTTTATTTTTAGACTTCGAGAAGAACGAAGAATTAATTGCTTTTACAGTAATGTTTATTACTTTCTTTTTTTTTTTATCTATTTATCTATTATTATTTTTTATCTTTTGTATATTAGGAGTCGAGTAGGAGTTTATAGTGAAGAGATTTTTTCTTTCTAAATTTTACGCAGAGAGACGGAGCTCCTCTAATATTTTATAATATTTTGGGAGCACTCTTATAATTATTTTTAAAGTATAAGAGTTACATAAGCCAGATAGTACCAATTTCTCTATTTTTCAAATTCGAGCACTGGTTGCATCTATAGTTACTTATTATAATCATGTGACTGTACAAATGTAATGAAATCAAATCAAAACGTTGTACGGAGAATAATTGTAATAATCTTAAAACAAACTTTATTATTTCATTTTTACATGAACTTAAGACATTTACGAATACAATATAATATAGTATTGTGTACACAGTATTATTTTAAAGGGTTTAATAAGAGCAAGCTTCCCATATATACATAATATATATAATAGTCTCAGAACAAAAGTATTTTACATTTACACAAATTAAATGTGCTAGTATATATTTATATCGTTTTAGCCGTATACAACGAATGTTGTCTACGAATTATAGAGTGCAAATTTGATAAGCTTTTGGTGGTTAAATTTCTAACCGAATTCGAAATTAAACTCAATAACGTTTATAATGGCATTCAATATGCAAATATATATATTATTGTGAATGTTTATGATTTTGTTTTTAGAATAACTGCTTAGACGGGGGTTTACCGTTATACGCGGTGAACGATTTAATTCGGCAATAGGTTTATAGGCGAGAGAAGTTATTTACGAAAAAAGTCGTTTCGAGCAAAATATTTACCAAAAGACAGAATGATAATGATTAATAATAATAAAGAAATCGAAAGGAAAAAAAAAATAAAAAAATCAAAGGATAATAATAATAAGTGCGAATAACTTGGGTGTAGTTGTTCGGGGTTTTCGTTAAATTTGCGGTCAATGGTTGTTTTTTTTTTAGCCGAATAACCAGCTACCGGGTGGGTGGTCAATGGTCGCTTTGATGTCGTCGATTCGTGACCGGTAATCCGAGTTGACAGAGAGATTTCGAGAACGTCAACACAAAAATAGCTTGTCGAAAAAACCAATCGCCCTACTTGGCTGATCGCCCGATATAATATATATACGCGGGTCGCATGGTGTATGCGGATACACAGTTCCGAGGACACGTAATCCCCAACAGGATAATAAATAAATAAATAAATAATACAATTATAATGGTATAAAGAAAACAAGCGAACAAGCTGAAAAAAAAAAAAAAAAAAAAAAAAAAAACGGGGTTTCGGAATCGTATTATTACATGTTGTTAAGCCATTCTTAAATTAGATATGGACCGACGGATTTTTAAAGCGAACCACTCGCGACCTTATCGATCAACTACTGTACATATTATCCGAGCTGGCACGTCTATATTCGGACTCGTCAATCAGCGACTATAAGTTAAATGTTCAATTTTTTTTTTCCCAAACATTTTACTTGTGTTATATTTGTTTATTGTTCCCGGCATTATTTTTACTCCGCGGAAAATAATATATATTATGTACCTATACGTCAAAAAAATGGAAACCCGATTCGCAACATCTTTAAAACATGAGTATTCGAACTAAACAATATAATTTTATTTGCTAGCGGTTTCTTTTTATTCATAAGATACAGGCACCTATAAATAAATATTATTTTATTTTCTATGCAGGTATAATAATACATATTATGTTTATATTAGCCGCTAACAAGTTTTTATCATAATTTGATTTACGCATTAGAAAATGGTACGGGTAGCACCAGTGGCGTCATTTCAGGTTTTACTAGGCAGGGGCAAAATTTTGACCGGCCCCTTTACAAATAATAAATATTTAAAAACGTAAATAAGCAAAAAAAATAAAAAGGTCTTCGCGTTCTTCTCCATGTAGGTATACCCTTGCCGGTCCCCCATAAAATTCCCGATAGGCTTTAAAAATCAATCGGGCCCGCAAAAATTAGTCGGCCCCACATGAATCTTAGAGTGGGGCAAATGCCCCATCTTGCCCCCCCCCCCAAATGACGCCACTGGGTAGTACTCAAATTTGTCTATGTTGAGAAATTCGTTGAGGCGCTAGAGCGTGATAAAGATGACGAGAGACGTGACAAGATCACACGGCGACGGCCACGGTCTATGCTTTTTTACAGGAATCACCGACGTGGTTTAATATTACTTAATAATATTTGCTTATATTTTTTGTTGTATTCGATGAAAATAAAAAAAAATAATACAATTTTCGTAAGCCTGTGTACGTTTTATTGTATAAAAATAAACATAATATATAAAAAAAAAAAGCCGTCCAGTAGGGAATGGAAACACTTCGCTCGTTGGGTAGGATACATGGAAGATATATATTGAATTTAAAAGCAATGATAAATTATTTCTTTCGAAAAAAACGATTCTGAGTGAAGCTTCGGTGGATTGCAGATTATACTAATAATATATATATATGATAATATAATATATTATAATATAATGAACAAAAAAAAGTGCAAAAAATTATTTGGAAGCAAAGGGATTCGAACCGAGGATCCGTGCATGACACACAGTCAGCTCCTTACATTTCAAATTGATATAACTTTAATAAAACCAAGTCTGACAGCCAAATTCTGACTTGAACATTATTTTTTTAACCATTAAATACATACTTAAAAAAAAAAAATGAATTTTTCTGTAAAGTACTTTTATTTTACAAAAATAGATAAAAATTTTCAAAAATTTTATATAAGTGTATACGTTTTTGGTAAAAATTTCAAGTTTATGGATTCATTATTTCCCCGAAATTCGAACACATTTCATACTGAAATGTCGAAAAAATTAAAAAAATTTGAAATGGCTAGGTATTAAAAAATATTGTACCTATCAATTTTTAAATTTTTTGTATGTATAAAATTTTCAAGTCTTAAAAACTAAAACTATGCCTATAATGAGTTAAAATTTTCAAATTTGTATATTGCTATAAACAGCTTAAAAATTTTTGAAAATTTTTGTATTAATATTTTATATATATAAGTTTGTGGTGAGAATTTCATACCTCTAACGTCAATATTTTTGGAGTTATAAAGCATTTTACCACAATCGTATTTTCCGATTTTTATGTTAATTTTTTGATCGTTTTTTCTTACGTGTTTATCAAAAAAATAAAAAATCTAAAATTTATCTCTCTAAAGTACTCCAAATAGATGAAATTTGCCACCGGAAACGGGGTAAGGTTGTAAAGATCGAAGTACTGCTTCTGGTAGAAATTTTGTGCACAGACATTTACTCATAAGATAATGACATAGGTACTGCTTAAGACATATTAAGAAACGTAAAAATCTAACAAATTAAAAAATGTTTTTTTAAAAAAGTCCCGTGTCAGTATACCACATTTATTGTTGTATAATTACAATGTTTGTTCAAAAAGAACATGATTACACAAAATAAAAGAATAATTATTGTCGTATTTATAATATTTTACACTCGATAAAAATGAAAAAATGAAAATAATTTTCATAAGTCCGTGTGTGTTGATGAATTTAGGTTTAAATTTTATCGAATAAATAAATATAAAAATAACTTTAATAGGTATCAGGGGCGTAGCGAAGTATTTGTTAAGGGGGCAGTGTGCTTAATTTGACTGATGAAAAAAAACGTCACACTTTTAACGATTTGGTTGATCTAAAAGCTAATTTATAATAACTGGGAAAATCCCCTAACAATTTAGTCTACTAAAGCCACTTTGGGGGGCGATTTGCCACCACGGTAGTTTCGTCCCCTGATAGGTATAGTAAGCATTTATGTTTTCTTTTTGATTGATTTTCTTTAACAAAAGTTTTTTCATTTAATAGTTCTATTATTGATTAATGATAAACATGTATCTACATAATACACCGAGTAAAACAACATCGTATTCTTGTGACGTCATGTGTTATTCTTATTCAAGCTCTAGTGCCTCAACGAATCAACGTAGCCAAATTTGAGTATTACCATTAATCAAATTAATTATTTGTCTATCAATTGAGACTAAGTCATTTTTTTTGTTTTATGGTCCTTAAAGGTAATTAAAATTAAAAATATGTAATTCGTAAATAAAGTATTGGTATTAAAAATTGATCAAGTTACAATATTAATAAGTTAATTATTTTTATCTAAATTTTCTATAGTTTCTAATATATTTATATTAATTTTTAATTTAAAAAAATAAAAAAATCTATATATATATATATAAAATAAATAATTTGTAAATATCTTATACCAATATAATAATTTAATAAATAAAAAACGTATGTGATATGTGTATATGGTGTATATTTACGCAAAAAATATAATTAAATATTATATATCTTTTAAACTTTTTTGATAAAGAATTATTATTCATTTCTTTTATAAACTTATACATTGAAAAATATAATATACACGATGCCTTAAAATATGTGTGTTTTGAATACATTTGAATTAATATTAGTTTAAAATTTGGTATTCAATTAATACAGGTAACTAACAAATAACTATGCACGGTGTATATTATCTATATATAATAAGTTAATTCACTTGTTACGTGAAATAGTTAAGGTTTTTAATAAAAATTCCTTTGAATTACCGGCGTTATATTGCTATAATGGTATTTTCTCAGCGGCGAAAGGGAAACACAATTATTCAATGGCTTACGATTAGACGGGGTGTGAAATTTAGACGAGTCGGATTTCCGGTCCAACGAGTCACAATTTCCAAATTAGAGCGGCGATAACCAACCCTATACACCCGAGATCCTTATTCACCAGTGTTTAATATATATATAATATATGTTATAAGAAGGTTTTCGCCTTTCACTTTGCCGTCAAATTACTATATTACGTCGGAAAATGTCTTGAGTTTTTATGTAGGTGAGTAATAAAAAACCCACAATATGTCCGACGGTGGCGCCGACCTGCAGCAAGTGAATCGATACGTGGACGTTAGGAATCGGTGGAAATAAACGTATATACATAAGAGAGAGGCGGGTTTTTTTTTTTATGCGTGACTGGACGGCAAACGGATATTTGGAGAGGTGGAGTTCAAACATCTCAATGATGGGGACTGGAAATTTTATTGAAAGCATATTCTGACATGTAATACATTACAATAATTAAATAATGATTATCGTCGAGGTAATGACAAAATGTAAATATACAACGTTACAATATTAGGTACAAGTATACCTGATTTTTATAAACGAAATAAGATAATACCATTATTTATGTTGATGAATATATAATATATATATATATATATATATATATGTTTTTTTTTTCTTTTCTTTATCTTAAAATAATAATTATTGCATTAATATTTGTATGGTCTGTACAAGTGTTTTTTTAGCCTGTTAATGCTATAATAATTATGGTAGTAATATATTTGATCGTTGATCATCACACAAATAAAAAATAAATAAAACGCGATTTGTTTTAATAATATTTAGTTTTATAGTTGAATATATCGTTACATGTTTATCAATGGTTTTGATAACTAATATTTTTTTTGTTTTGTTTTTGTAGTAGGTATTCAGTATAAACTAATATAATAGTATAGTTTTGTGTGTGTATAAAAGATATCCTTTGAGATGTGTTCACACACACACACACACATATATATATAATGTATTTTAGGGGAATCAAAGTGGATTTTCATTGGCTTTTTCCAGAATTTCTCTATAGAAATACTGAACACATTTAAAAGATAAATAGTCGTTGGACACAATAAACGCCGAGAACGTATACAAAAAGTTTTATTTCAAAAGTGGGAAAGAACCCTGTCATCACTGCAGTTGTTCTCGCAATATCGAAACGATTTTTTTTTCGTTTGGTTTTAGAATAAAAGTACGAGTATTAGTGGGAAACTGTCAAGATTTAAATGGTATTATATACCCAGGTACTCGTTTTATACTTTATTCTACAGGTAACTATTAATGATATAGTAATGAATGATACTTGTTATTCGATATGAAATAATAGTAATAGCCGGCGAATATTCGGGTTGTAAACACTACTGACACGTGTACAAAAACAATACAAGTATTATTTATGTATTAATAAAGTATAATTATTATAGTATTTTTAGTTTGCTAGTGTTATTCATTGAACTATGTATAATTTTATTAGTTTAGAACGAATGTTTTTATCAGCCGAATGATTAGAGTTTAAAATTCTTCTTTTTACATATATTATCCATTTATTTAGAAAATAAAGCACCACACAGTATAATAAAACACCCTAACTCGTATACAAAGATAAAAATTTAGGGTTTTACATCTGGATAATTTCTTTTCTTTTATATTTATTACATGTTTTATGATACATCTGTGAACTTTTATAATATTTACTCAATAATCCAACGCTATATTCGATGCGCAGTTGAAACAAACACGTACGATGAAAATGTCTTATAATATTCATAAAAATGCGTAACTATAAATATGTATTATTATGCATTATATAATATATAGATGTCTCTTTTAGTTCATTTAATTCAAATTTTAAATTATTAATATATTCGGAATATTTTTCGTTCTATTTACTTTTACTGCAAACAATTTTCCACTTTCATCCATGGCCATTACATTTTATGTCCATAACTTAAACTATTTTTCGCCTTTAGATTTATGTTTTTTGTCGTTCATATATTTATCGTTGCATTGTCTTTAATTTTAAAATATGTAGATATACTCAACAAACTTTAATTACCTGTTTATTTTTTGGAATTTTTAAAACTAATTTTTGTTTAAAAAAACGACGAAATCATTTAATTATACAAAAAAAAAAAAAATATTTCAAAATGTAAATGATTAAAAAATATAAAATTGAAATTAAAACAAAAACGAATAAAAACAATCACTTTTTATATTTCAGAGATAATACGATACATTTTGACAATGACGCAAATACCTAACATTAACTCTCACTGTCGAGTGAACGTTAAGTATATTCACTTAGTTTACCTATTAATGTGCGGCCATTATTAGAATTATGATAATGGTGCTCTCATTGTAATTAAAGATGACTCATCTTTATTGTCTAGTTTATGAAATTTAAATTAATTTTATTAAGTATTTTCGTCATTAGTTTGATAAATATGTTTTTAACTTGTCTATTATTTATGCACAAAATGTAGACGATTCTTTATTGATTTTCAACATTTTCAAGTTTCAAATTAAGATAGTGGTGCAATAAACACTCCCCTAAGGAATATTTTTTGCACAAGTTGTTTATGTAAATTAGAATTAAATTAAAGTGAAATATAATACTCAGCTATAATATTATGAGTATTAAACATGCAGGTATATGTGTACACTTGCTGCAAATATAGGTACGTATAAGAAATAAATAAAAACTGAATAGTTATTTTTGTTTTAAGTTTTAATCCTTTGAGTTGTTTGTGGTATCCTGCTATATTTACCGAAATTGCTCAACGATCATTTTCAGAGCTATGTTCACCACACAGTGATGTAAACTAAACGTCGTGTTTGAGACTGGAAACAAAACATAATAAGCCAATTTCTTTTTCATAATTGTCCATCAAAATATACCAACCAAATATGCTATATAGTATAAAGTATCATTAAATTTTTTAACCAACGCTTTAAGCAGATGTAGTTCTTATTTAGACACACAAAAATAAATAATATTTAAAAAAAAGTCGGTAAGTATATAGAGGGGTGGATAGCACTTCACTTGGCGGATACGATATTGCTAGTATAGAAGTATAATTTAAATTGAAAGTAATAAAATTATTTTTTCGATAATACAATTTCGAGTGAAGCTATTGGTCTAGTATTATTTTCTATAAATTTATTACAATAATGGAAAGAAGAAATACCTTTAATATTGGAAATATTTTATAAATATGGAAATAAATAAATATATAGTTGTTATGGTTACTATATGTATAATAGTGAAATAATATAAATATTGTAACGTCATAATATTAAAATTTTAGATTTTAACTTAACCTTCGGATTCAGGACCAAAATAACGACGGATCAACTTCTACCATTTGTATTTTGCATATGTAACGCTTTTTTTTACAGTAATAGTTATGTTTACTATACCAAACGTTATTCAGAATTTTTTTTTCGAGAAAAATAATTTATAATTACATTCAATTTCAATGTGTTTACTACCAGTAGGTATCCTATTCAACGAGTAAATTACTTCCATCCACTACTTACTAATAACTACTAATACTATTTTTACTATTATAAATGTTTATTGGTATAATAACAACTTATGAAATGAAAAAAAGATATATAATATGTAAACAAAAAAAAAAAAAAAAATGCATTACGGCGCCTTGTAAAACATATTTTTGTAAAATGTATTGTAAAACATATTGAGCCTCACACATAAAATATATGAAAAATAATTATATGAATGATTCTTTCTCACCAAGAGATCCGTTCTTATTATCCATGCGAGGGGAGGAAGGTGCTTATAGTAATTGATTACCTTAACCTTGTTTGTACACGATCAATTTTTGATTTGTCATCAATACGTGCAATTTTTGAATTTGTGTCGTTTATGTTTATATACAATTTTAAGAATATTTAAATATTGGAAAATATAATTTTAAATATTGAAATAAACTTTTTAAAGTATGTAATTTATAACTATTTTATAAATTTATATTAATAACTATTGACATAGTGACATAGTAGTATAAATATTACAAATAACCTTTTAGTTTTATTTCTTTCCTTGTGACGACGATAGCTCGGGAAACTACTTTCGTAGTACGCTACCATCGTTTATTGAAGAAATCATAATATATATATTGTACAATAATTACAATTACAAATCGATTATAAACTTTTATTACAGTACAAGTATATATATAACATACATAACAGTACATAAATTCTTCGAAATACTCTAGCCTGTAGCCGCGTACTAGTGAAGTCACTATTGAAACAGTCCAACTCTAGTGATTGATGAGTGGCCGTTCGTAAAGACGTAGAAGCCGTTTAGTTAAACAAGTTCTTTATTATTTATTATACAATCAAAATATATATACAGGTTTTATTATCAAATAGTATGTACAGTGTTGGCTTGGGCTTGCCGGGTCAAGATACAATAATAATATCTTACTAAGCCCCACGTCCGAGAGGGACACTCCCTAAAGTCTTACTCGTATAAGTAGACCGCCCTGCCTATGTATCCCGGGTCAGGATGTTCATCGGACAGGCGTCCGGTATTGCGTGTTCTTCGTGGGGGTTACAATTTTTATTAGAAGTGCCAATGTTCTCCGCTAGATGGTGATTTTCGTATAAAATTACTCGTACGGCGTGACCGATCAGGTTGGATTCGGAACCGTTGGTTCCCGGATCCGTCGATTAGGTGGCTGTTGGCTCGGTCCCCGGAGCAGTTGTTCCGATCAAGGCCGGGTAATCCTCATTGGTTCGTCCGGATAATCCGTGTCCGGTCGCAGTGGCCACAATCTGGGGTTAAGTGGTTGAGAAGGTGTCCGTGGATCTCGCTTCTGGCCGCTCACGGGTGCAAATGTGGTTGAATGGTTGGTCCGAAGATGGTGCCTCGACTGGCCAACAGAGGAGAGGGGCAGTCACTCGTTGGAGAGGAGGTGAAGGGGGTACTGGTAAAAGTATCTTTCACCAGAGAGGAGCTGACGTCACTCGTATAAGTGGCGGTCAGAGGAAGGTAGTAGAGGAGTCGGGGCGTTGCCGGGTTGGCCTCTGTTTGGCGATCTTTCTCCAGCAAGCTGGTCTGTTGGCGTTTGCTAGCTTTGGGCGGTCCTAATATTTCTGATTTTCGATATAGAAGTGTATATAAAGATAATCAGATTAGGAATGGGGTTTCGAGTGGTAGCATAGCATAGCATGGTTGGGGGGCCTTTTGGCCTGTTTCCTTATATCAGGCGTAAGCCTATGATAAGGTGTTTGATATGGGGTTGGATATGGTTTTTCAATATAGTTTAGATTTTAGACCAATCGAAAGGTCGCATGAGTTTGTGGTTTGTGAAGGGAGGAAGGAGACGGCCAAGGTTCCGTATGTGGTTGTATTTAGACGATTCATTTTTGTGGAAGGTGAGTTTGGAGTGGTTTTTGATGAGTTGTTGGATGGTTGGAAGACGTAGTGACTGTCGAAGATTTTCATTTGAGACGTAAGGTGGAGCATTTGCTATCG
>JAIPRL010000075.1:59949-133531 GCA_025469235.1 Pemphigus obesinymphae | reverse complement strand
CTCTGATCGGCCAGTATATCTGCAGTATATTCCCAGGTTCCGTATATAGTTTGGTGCCTTTCGCATTCTCAAAATAGAGTAGGTATTTTGGTGTTGTGTTTCTGTCTGATCGTCTCGGCATTCAAATACGTTGATCGGCGTGTACTCCGGAATTTGTCTTTGTTTATGTTTACCGCATTACCCCTTCGGGACCTTCCCCGTGAATCGATAAAGTCGTCGATTTAGGTCTACTTCCGTCGTCCACGCCATCTCAAATTGATACATATATGATTCTTTGCGAGTTTCGGCTTCTGCCGATTTTACCGATAGATCGCGCCACCATTCTCGCCTTGTTAATTAATGTCTGATTCCGTTTTCTTGTTATACTATCATCTTTTCCTGTTTATAGTAATCGGCCTATCGTTTCCGATTAGTACGATGTTAAACCGCTGTAAAAATGGTACCTACCTTATGGGTATATAAAACCGGGCTTGTTACACTATAGACTCTTCTATCGAGGATCTTCCGTTCCCGTCCACTGTCCTCCTTCGATATCGGCTCCATTGAGTTGTCTCCCACATCGGAACATTGAACTTTTTTATAACATAAAAAGGCACCACTACTCGATTTTCAAGGAGTTTTGTATAGGTAATTTTCATGACATTTTAGAATAAAGGAAAATATAACAAATCAGATATATTTAAATATATATTAAAAGTAATTTAAAAATAGATCCGTGGCAGTACCATTTTGATTGCTGTGTAATCAAAACATTTATTAAAAACATGATTATTGAATTTAAATGCCTTGTAACTTTAAAAGAACCTTGAAACAATATTATACCATCGTTTTTGCTGCCATTCAGAAGATCTTTCACTCCAAAGGAGGTTTTCTTTCATAATAATAAAGTTATAAGTAGTGGTTGCCATTTAAGAAAAATAAAAAACTAAAAAAATCTAAAAACTAAAAAGTAAAATTTTGTATAAAAATTAATTTTTTTCCAAAAATGTAGTGTAATTATTGCTTTAAATTATAAAAAAAAAAAAAAAAAAAATTAAATTTACTCATTGTACATGGTTAAAATGGAGGGTAAAAAATCACTTTGTGTATGGATATGTATACGTATGAAGCTCAATTTTACGTTATTTAATAGATAAAGAGCTATTTTAAAATAAAACAATTACCTAATATAAACAATTTAAGGGACATTATATAGGATTATATAGGAACATAAATTGTATTTTCTTTAGTACCTATATGTGTTTTTCAACATTAAATAACAAAAATTAATAAAAATGTAACATACATAAAAAATATATATTATGCATGACATAATATGTATATTATAATTATAATATATAACATTATTATTTTCTTAGTATACGTACGTATACTTGTGTATTTTAAAGTAAAATAAGTAAGTTGAAAGTAACACAACCAAATGTTGGCCAAATACACCAGTCATGTGGGACCAGCTTAAGGTTCTATCTTAGTCCGTGATTTTTATAAAATACATTTGATAAAACTAAAATAATGTATTTGACAAAAAAAAAAAAAAGAAAAAAAAAAAGTAAAAAGTATATGGTTTAATTTAAAAAGAATACTGAATTATATTGATTTATATTTGGTTATACATTTTAGGGTTCCGCGTACCTTTCGGAGAAATTGTTAAAGGTGATGCTTTTTAATCACAGGCAGAGGTAAGGGGACTGAGTCCCTCCCACATTAATCACTACTTGTAAAACTGTATAAAATATAATATTACTATATGAAATTAACCCTTTGTTTACGCCATTCCGTGATTAAAATAAAATGTTCAATGATATGTGATGGATGGGCTTATTTAATTATATATATGATTGAACGGGTTGAATAAATAATGATTGGTAATTTTATATTGACCATGTGTTCATTTTGTGAATTTTTCATTTCATTTTTAGGATATTTTGTCTGCTACATTAGATGTATAATGTATAACGTGTATATACCATACAACCTCTCTATATACAATTAGTTAATATTCTACCGTATTGTATAATAACAATGAAGACAATATTATATACACAAAGGCAACATAAATTATAGGCGAAGGATTATTTCCTGTGTGAAACAATTACTTTAGAAGTTTAGCATGTAGGTAGGTACTTATATACAGGGCTTAAAGTGGAAAAAATTCCAGGAGGGACTAATATCCCTATATAGTTTCAAGTGTTCCATATATTATTATATGTATATACAGTTTTTTTTAAGCATGCTCACTCCACTTATAATCCCGAATAATAAACAGATTTTAAATTTATTTCGTGGAAAATTTAAAGCACTAATAATGATACATTTTTATGATATGAATAGATTTTTATAAACATATAATATGGCGAAAAAGAATATTTTTTTTTTTCCATAATAATTAAGTTATAAATAGTGGTTGCCATTTAAGAAAACTAAAAAACTCAAAAAAATTACCCAAATAAATTTTTTTATAAAAATTAATTATACAAAAATGTAGTGTTATTAGGGTTTTGAATTATTCCAAGAAAAAAAAAAGTCAAATTTACGCATTAAACATGGTTAAAAGTGGGGATCATCATGCTTAACAAATTAAGCTCAATTTTACGTTATTTAATAAAGAGCTATTTTAAAATAAAACAATTATAATGTACTTAAATTAAAGAAACTACATAAATTGTGTTTTCTTTAATACCTAGGTATAGGTTTTTTTAATATTAAATAACAGAAATTCATAAAAATGTAATATGCATAAAAAATATACATTAGACATAATATGTTTATTATAATATATAATATGGTTATTATCTTAGTATATATATACGTATTTAAAGTAAAATAAGTAGGTTGACCGGTTTAAGATTTTATTTTAGTTCGTGATTTTAATTAAATACATTTGATAAAATTAAAATAATATATTTGATAAAAAAAAGAAGGAAAAGGAATTCTAAATTATATTGATTAATATTTGGTTACAATTTGAGCGTTCCGGCGTATCTTACGGAAAAATTGTTAAAGGGTACGCTTTTTAACCACCGGCAGAGGTAAGGAGACTGAGTCTTCCTGCGTCCTTCCACTTAACCCCGACTTATATATACACACATATATATATATATATAAGTAACTAGTAGAAAATATAATATAATGTATGCCATTGAATTGTGTTATTTATTATGATTTAAATCAATACATTTACTGTTTTTTTTTTTTTTTAATAATATGAAAAACAATTGAACCAAAATTGAATTGATATACATTGAATTTCGTAACACTGTGTACAATATAATAAATAAATAAATCAACCAATAAAATTGTACAATTTCTGACGGTTAGTGTTACCATCGTATTGTAACATAAATCTGAAAATTGTTTTAAGTCTGCACTGCAGAGCTACTTATTCAACATGGCATACATCGGATTGCTCACTCTGACTTAACTAATTCTGTGTTGTTATCCCATCGATAAGTCCTTATTTTTTATTTTGACTTTTAGAAATTAAATTAATTAACTTAAATTGTGTATTTTTTTTCAAATGCAATAAACTTATTATTACTAATATGGATTTATTATGTTCGGTATATAATTAAATTAAGAAACAACAAGATGCTGCTTAATCGAAAATACTAAATGTACTTTATATTTTCAGATTATTAAAAAAAAATATTGATTCTAAATGTTTTATATGCATATACGCAATGAATAGCTGCTGTCTGAAACGTTACAGATACGCCATATTTTTATATTGAATTTATTTTAAATGGAACACTCAAAATGCATATTGTTCGTCACAAATTGTAATCTCTATGGCCCTAGAAATAGTTGAAGTACTATACATACAGTGCATGCAGTATACGCAGTGTAGGCTCATTTTTTTTTTCTCGACCTCTTCGACGACACATGTTGTTGATTACGACTTCTGTATATGATCCATTTTATACGTTTTATTATTACTTCGTCTTGAATTTCGATCATTTCGAAAATCACCTTGATATTATTGTTATTCAGTTATTGTGTATCGAATACATTTTGCAATATAATTCAATATTATTGTCTACTACCTATATTTCGACGTAAATGATTCTACACTTTTTTTAGAATATAATGGTACACAATATAGTATTTAATTAACTGTCAAAAAATGTCATGTGATCAAATGTAATTTTTGTTCCACAAGTAGAAAATGGACATTTTGAAGTCGATGTATGGAATTTAAATTTGATATTTAAACATTCTCAATATTCTAAACTCTGAAATATTTAGTTAAAAAACTGTCCTCACAATCCTCGAATTTCGACAAAAGGTTGAAACAATTTCCATCGTATTTTATCTTTTTTATTTATCATGTACTCAAATAGATATAATATTTTTTTCTATTCCTAACATGTTATCCTCTATTTTTATTGATAAATTATATCTCTCATAGCTATATGTTCATAATTTATGAATATTCTTGAATTTTCAACCATTACATACCATTAGATCACTACTATTTCAAACACTTGACCTTCAAACACATATTTTATACCAGATAATCCTTAGCCGCCACCAATACATTGCATATATATATATATATATATATATAGTTGATGCTATCTGTATTATATATATATTAAATGAAATAAGTGGAACTAATCAAAAGTATTATAGTTTTAGTAAAACGAAATCCTTTGTATATTTCTTTAAATGAAATAGAGTTCTGAAAGATTCGCAATGAAGATTATTTGACGAAATAAATGGGAAATAGACCCGATTGTATGTATATATAAATACAGCAATAGTGATTTAAATGTATGTATACGTCATTTAATATTATATAGGTACGTATTATAACGGAATGTCGTACTCTTAAAAAAACTATATATTACCTATATATACAACGATATTGTCTGTATGTATGTCACGTATACAGCAGAACGTTATAACAAATTTTCATATTAAAAAAGCGGCAAAAAAGCAAAAAAAAAAAATAATAATAATAATAATAATAATAATAACCATTTTATTTAATAAAATCTGTATTTTTCCCTACAATTCTAGAGGTCCAATAAAAATCTCAAATGCTTAAATGATATTATGCAGTGGTATAGTATAATATTATATAATGTGCACACGAGTACAGAATAAAGGGGAGAAAATCAGTAAAATACCATCAAGCATTTGTGTGTGTGTGTGTGTGTGTGTGTGTGTGTGTGTGTGTGTGTGTATGTGTGTGTAACAATCGTCACGTTTCATCTCACGTGCGTATATATACAGACTGAGTAACGAACGTTTGTGTGAAAAATGTGTCCATAGCGCGGGTGCGATGGCCAAAAATTATATAAATATAAATATTATATACAAGTACAATATATAGTAGATAATATATCGAGCATCCAGTTGAAAACTGTAATAGGTAAAAAAACAAAATACATTACAATTTGAAAAACAAGTTAATGCAGTTAACTAAAATGTATAAAATGTTCAATTTAATCCGATATAATGGTGAAAATATTCTTTAAAAAATGTATCAATACACAGCATTATTGTTTCATATTTTTTTGAGGCGAAAATCAGAAAAAAATAATAGGTTTTATAATGGCTATTTAATTTTTCATATTTCTGGAAACAACTTTCGCATAGAAAGAGTCGAGTAATTAGAGTAAATAGCTTTTTTGACAGAATATTAATTGTGAATAATTTAATAAAAAAAAATTTTGTCAGTAATAGTGATATAAATTATATCGAGCTTCCCTCAAAATCGTTTTTATAGTCAACAATGATTTATATCATTGCATTTGGTATCAAATTTAATATATCCACTACCATTATCCTATCGAGAATAATGCTTACATAACCTATTTGCGCATTTAAAAAATATAATTTAATGGCAATATTACGTAAAATGAGTATATAATATTTTACAATAATTTCGAGGAAAACAAATAAATGGAAAAGAGAAAAATTGGTACGCTAGTCATAAAGAATATATAAATAGTTGAAAAATATTTATAAAGGAAC
Organism: Pemphigus obesinymphae; assembly: GCA_025469235.1. Lineage (NCBI taxonomy): Eukaryota > Metazoa > Arthropoda > Insecta > Hemiptera > Aphididae > Pemphigus > Pemphigus obesinymphae. The sequence continues at coordinate 127,549 of JAIPRL010000075.1, read as the reverse complement.
TTAAAATATTGGAATGCTAAAACGCTAAAATATTAAAAATTAGGAACTAATAATTGAAAAAGTGTTAATGAATGTTCATTCTCCAAAATTGTTTTTCGTGTAAAGCTAAAAACGTGAAATTTTGGGAGCATGTTTTTACTTATATTTTACATGATTACATATTTATATATGTTTTCATATTCTGAAAAACGCAACGAAAATTTAATTTTCAATATGTTCTATTATAATATATTATATTCTATCCTTATAATATTAGATGTGTTGCGGCCCAAGGAATTGTTTATAGAAAGTTCCTTCGATATGATAAGCAATAATCGGTAATTAATTTACAATCATGCGTTTAATAATTTAATTTAGCGATTATTGATTATCAATATCAAATAGATATTATTTTTTACTCTCAATAGTCTCGTGTTTTCGTTCGCACCAACGACATTCAACAAAGGTGTCGTCAAAATGTAAATATATATGTATGTATAAACAGATATCACATAGTATATTTATTTTTTATTGTGATTTATATTATTTTTCTATTATCATTTATTATTGTTGTAAAATATAGTCCACTATACAGTTACCATAAACCCATTTTCGTTTGATTTTTTTTAATATTTATTATAATTCTATTTTTGATTTATTTCTTGCTAATTATTCCTTTAGACCTATCCTTTTTATATTATTTTTATTGGTAAACGAGATTATTAGTTATAGTTATTAGCACTCTGTTAGCCACAACAAGGTATATTGTTCATATTTTAGATTTTCAATCATTTCTTTTCTTTTCGGAAAAAATATTTTTCCCAAGTTATTATTCCATTATTTTCCAGATAGTGAGCGTTCTTAAATTTCGTTTTTTTTTTTAAAAAAAATCTTTAAAGAAATGTCTAATAGAAGCCTATATATATATATATACCTATATATATATATATATAAAGATTATTTTTAGTTTTTTATGCATAACTAGTGGTACACTTATATTATACCTATGTATATTGTTGTCTAGCATTATATTTATGTTCCGAGATAGTTTTGAGGTTATTTTTGATAAAGTAAAGTAAAAAAGCTTTATGGAATAATTTTTTTTTTTGCTGGTTGTTCATTTAAATCTTTGTAAGGGAGTATCCGGTGTGGTACGTAGGATTGTTTTTAACACGATTTTTAAAATTATAATTTGGATTTTTTTTAGCGGGTCTATAATATAATTGTATGGTAAAGCACTTCCCAAAAACAGAAATACCATAATTAATAATCAGTGTTCGATGTACTCACTTTAATTTTCTTATTTTCTTATATGATATACATTTTACAACCGTTCTTCCGTAAAGTCTATGGATTCGTCGCGGTCTTAGACCTGATGGTTTGATATTATTTTATATAAGTACGAACGTCTATGGTACTTCTATACTATAAATTATGTATGTACACGTGTTACGTATATAATATTCAGTGGCGGCTCGTGTGTAGAGGTGACGGGGCGATCGCCTGCCATCCCTCTAAAATTTTAACAAATTACTTATTAACAAGTTAGATATTGATTTAAATATTTGAAATTATTTATATTTACACTGTAATGCATTTTCAAAATATTATTATCGAAAGTAAAATGTATTGTTTTCCATTGTTATGAAAACACTATGAAATAATCGGAGTTTAAAAATATATTATGTAGGTAATAGCACGGTTGAATCATTGACATATAAATATATGGAATGAGTCCCTACACATACCCCATCTATGCCGCCGTGGAACCATCATTCTTAAAAAGAGACATAGATATATTTATATGTCTATGGAAAAAAGAGACTGAGCCATGAAGACTAGAATAAGGAGGCCAAACACATACGGCCGCCCCCCCCCACTTCAATAAACGTCCCGAAAAGAGTCGCACAATTAAATTTCCACAGGCTGCGTTAAGGTCGCAAGGGTTGCTACTTTAACACGGGTAGTATAGGAGTTAATGACGTTTTTGGTGAGTTTTATAAAAAAAAATAAGCAATATTTTTAATCCTAACCTATTATATTTTTTGTAGGTTGTAAAATTATGCATAAATTGATGTGCATATATATATATATATATATATACACGTTAATTATTATTACTATTTATTATTAATTTATTTAATTTTAAATGTTATCATATCATGTAACTATAAAGATTCGACTAAAAAAAAAAAAAAAAAAACAATAACTTACTAAAAAAAAACAGAAAAGTTTCTAAATTGTAGTTTATTATTTAATATATAAGTACTATATAATTAAATTATTGTATATCTATAGTTATGTATATTGTATATCAATGGTGGCTCGTGTGTAGAGGCGACGTGCCCTCCCTCAAAAATTGTAACGAATTACTTATTAACAAGTTAGAAATTAATTTAAATATTAACAATTATTGATATCTACATTGTAATGTTATGAAAACACTACTATGTAATCGAAGTTTAAATATATATGTATGTATAATAGCTCGGTTGAAATGGGTACTTATTATTATTAATCTGAGCGGTTATCGAGTATCGGACAGGCGACGTTGACAACCACCCGTCATAACCATACGATCAAAACACAAAAACATAGGAGGGGGAATTCGATAATAATGTGGCCGCTGGAGCGATACGAATAATCGCCCAACATGCACGTGGTCTGCTGAACAATACGGAATAAGCTAATGTGTATTTATTTTGTTCGTGACGCGTGCACATTTCTATATTTCTTTACTATTTATTTAATTTATTCTTTTATTATTGGCGTATATTATATTATTATATTATAGTTGATAAGAATTCAGTATCATATTAACAGAGAATTGAAATTGAAAACAACTTGGAAGACCTGTTTACTGAAACGAAAGATGGACGCTTAAATTTTGAGTATAAAACGTATACGTTTTATTATTTTGTAAGACAAAAATAAAAGCTCTGTCCATATTTGGCATGATTAAACGTAATTGTTCAGAATTCAACGATCCTTTCACCTTCAAATGCCTATATACTCCTCTTATTCGTTCCTTACTGGAATATGCACCAATAATTTGGGATAATAATAGCATTGTACATACCAAACAACTTGATGCAATCCAGAATAAAGTTCTTCGCTTTATATGCTATAAATGCAATATAGCTTGAATTCCCCATACTGGTTACAAAAATATTCTAGAAATCTTAAAAATGGATTCTTTAAAAACACGTAGGATTACTGCCTACAACTCTTTTCTCTTCAAACTATTAATTAATGAAATTGATGACCCATTTGTATTAAGCCTATTAAACTTTAAAGGACCTAACCATAACACCCGCAATAATGATTTATTTTATATTCCTCAGTTTTCACAAAATTACATGATAAATCACCCAATCAATATTTTAATGTCTCATGGTAATAATCTTAATGATCATAACCTATTTAAATAAATTATTATCTGTCTTTCTTTATATTAAATGTGTAGTTTATCGTTAATATTATTTTATATATTTATATGACATGTATTTATCTTTCAATTATTTTAAGCTACATTGCTTTTAATATTTTTGATTTAATATCGTTAATATTATTTTATCTCACTTTTATTTTATTTGTTTTCATATGTTGTATATTATAATGTATTAACTAACTATTTTTTATTTTCACCATTGTCATTATTATCACTGTATTAAAAATTGGACAATTGTCCGTAAAAATAAATAAATAAAATAAAATGAAAAAAACACGTATTCGTACATTTGTTTTTCCGTGTGGTATTAATTCCGGCTTAGAAAAAAATACATTTTGAATTCGTACTTACACAATTATTATTGCACTCTCTATGCTTTTCAATAAAACGAATAATTTTTAATCGCCCTGCCACTTTCAGCAGTGCACGTGCCCTGCCACCGTGTAATAATGTAATGTACAATAAGTGTCGAATATCGCGTTCATTGCATTTCACGACCGCGACTCCCGTACGGCCCGACATCCCTTCCGGACGCTATATTCCGACCGCGCCGCCGCCGCTTAGGGTCTTTAAACACCTGGTCGGCGGGTGATGTTGGGGCGGGGGCGGGGGCGGGGCGGAGGCGGGGGCGGGGCGGTAAAAACCGAGAGCGTTGCACTTTACGCCCGCGTGTTTCCGTGTACGTATAGATATATATGTGTGTGTTTGCGTGCGTGTGTGTCAGTAACCGATTACGAGTGCACGTGAAAAACGGGCGGCATTGGCGTGTATCATAGACAGGGCGAGGTAAGGGTGCATGTAATGCCGGCGCGGGGGGTGGTGGTGGTGGTAGTAAAAAACCAATATTTAACGGGCCGCGTCACAATCAAAATTATATGATATTTACCCACCTCGACGTGCATATATATATATATATATACGTACATAGTCATGTCCGTGTCCTACGAGAACGGTTTTTCAGTATAAAACCGTATAAGTATAATATAATATAATATACGCACGGACAATGAAATATAACCGTTCGATTGTCGCGCGGTGGACGTTATTTTTTTTTTTTCGTTTTTAAACACGCATTTGGTTCATTACATTTAGTCCCGTTTGACTTTTTTTTTTTTTTTTTTCACACAAATCGAGTAATATCTGGCCTAATGTGCTGCGCGTCCGATAAATTCGACTACAGTTTAGTTTTGAACGAATCAGTGGCGTACGCAGGATTTTTCAATGGGGAGGGCGCTTGAAAATAAATAAGTAATCAGTAGACACAAGTTTAGGCATGAAAGAATAAATTCTAATAAAATAGGTACTGTTATAAATATATATTATAATGTGTATACTGTATATATAGTGGCGTATTTATGGATAGGGGGCCAGGGATACTGAAAATTCATGTAAATATCATTATATTAATGATTGGTTTTCAATATATTTAGACCCACTCACCAGAAAAAAGTTGAAAATACGTCACTGTATATTATAATATAATATATATAACATTGATAATATGAAACGTAAAAAAAGTAGAATTATACTGACGATGAGGGGGGGGGATTCCAGCCCCTTAGCCCCTCCCTCTGCGTACGCCCCTGTATATAGAGTACATGATATTTGAGTGGAATTTTTATTACCATCTGGAAACATTTGATTTTGAAACGAACGCAAACGGGCTGTGCTCGCAATTTTTAAACAATTTTGTATGCACAAAGGTGTAAACCAAGTCTCAGCTATCAGTCTCGGTTATTTTCGATAATGTCATATTTTCAGGATTCGATTGACCGCCATTACGCGTCCTCGTCCGACACTCGACTATTACCATTATATCTCAATCATTAACGATAATAATCGGTAAATTGAGTCGGGGATTAATTTATTTTTTAATTATATTATATTATTATTAATTATATTTAAACTATAATTAATAATTAATCAAGTCTTATAGATAATTATGGTAATTGTGGTCAATTGAATCCCGGTAAATATCAAATTATCGACAATAACCGATCTGATGCACACACACACACACACACATATATATGCGTTTATATATCTATTTAAACGTATGTTAATGGGCTCATATTGTATATTTGCCGACGAGAATTGTAACTATTTTCGTTATGCATATTTCGTATCGTATATATACGTGTGTAGACATATTGTCGGTGTATCGGTTAATTATGTTAAATGCCCAACGGCAACATCTCGCCAAACACTATACAAAGTCGTGTAAACCGCTGTGTACGTGTATTGGTAGTGTTCGTATTAATGCTGCTCGATGGGTATGGAATTTTCAAACATTGATAGTAATATTAAAGTAAATACGAAATAACCTCGAGACCTAATATGTATACATTGTATATAGGAATAGAACCGGCATTCTATTACCTTTAACCGATTCGTTTTATTCAAACCCAGTCCGAGTTTAAAATATACCTACTCGATTCTAACTTGTGTATTTCATAAAACCCATAAAAAAACACGGCTATATGAATATTCGTTATTTTTTTCTTCCTGTGTCCCATTGTTGATATTATTATTTACGAGATTAAGATGCAAGAAATTTTAGTTTTTAAATTTTGTGTGATAAAATCTAAAAAGAACGCTAAATATAATATGAAGACCATACGTTAAGACGTGTAGTACAGCATATTTCGGTATATATTTTAAATTTGGCATTTTTCATCATAATTTAACTAGAATATTTATACTTGGAATATATAAAAGGTAATATTATAGGTACATTGTTTTGACAGGCATTATTTGGAATATTTTCAAAATATACTCATGAATAGTTTTGTTAAAACTTTCAAAAAAAAAAAAAAAAAAACAAATTAAATTAAAAACAAAATAGTACATTTTATTTTCATTAAAAACGATAGATTTTGATTGAAATGGCACACATTCTAAATATACAGCATGTAATGAATTTACGACAGCCAATATCGAGATGGATTCGAATGGTTTAAATTTATCGTTAAAGCGAGGGAGATAAAGTCGGTCTCGTGTGGTAGTTTTGCCAAAATTCGAAAAAACGATATTAGTATAATAGTTATTAACATTAAAAACGGTTTTTTTTATTGTTCTCTTCAGACGAGGTTGATGCACCACAGAAAGGTCGTATTGAAATTTATATGCTTGTGACCTTTATAGTCGTGCCAAGAGCTTAGTGGCCAAAAAAACCATATAGCCATGTGAAAATTGTGTTTATACAATGTATGTGCGTGGATAATTATTATTTTATTACACATATCACATAATATATAGTGGGTTTAATATGGAAAATTTCTAAATTGAATATTTTTTTTTTACAAAAAAGGTGCATTTTTATAACAAAAAAATGTAATTTCTAAGTACGCTGAATTAGCTATACAGATATAAAGTATGAAAGTGTAACGACAGTGTAGAAACTGGTTAATTATATTTGAATTAGATAGAATAAATTCTAACGAGAAGGTTATATTTTATAAAATGAATACATGCACGGAAGTATGCAAAAGTTTTATTTAACATTAATTATACTTTTGTTAGTACGAAAAGGTTCTATATTATTGAATTTTTTAATAAAAACAATTATTTCTTATTATAACGCAAATAATTAATTAGTAATTAATAATCACTAATTAATTATTTGCATTATATGTTCCTGATATGTGGTCGCAGCATGTTACACACGTATTTCCACTATTGAATATAAATTATAAATTTTATTTCTAAAATAATAATTAATAAATAAACATGCGAAAAATAAATAATTTTTAATTTTTAATCTCAATTATATTATATTAAACCAATCAGATAATCATAGATGTATTTCAATAAATAAATATTTTTTTTGTAACTCTATTTTTGTGTGTATCTCAAAAAAATTAAAATTCATATTTTTGCATATTTTGGTAAATAAAATGCATATTTTACAATTTTTTTATTGTATATAAATCCTAGCCCTGGTGATTATAAATTTAAAAAGTTATATGAACATTCCAACCTTAAAACCACATTCCCGAACAATTACTAAAACACTATATGGAACTTTTTTGGGTATTTCACAACTCACGATGTTTATTAATTTTTACGTAACCTATATAGTATATATATGTGAATTTAAATTTAGTTTTATTTTTAAATCTAAAATTTGTTTTCATTTTTGGTTTTAGGATCGAAATTCCTGTGCAGCGAAGTCATAGCCCCAGTCAAAAGCGAAGTGGACGACATATGTCTGTACATCATCAACTTCGAAGATCTAACTTCTCCCCCGTCGCCGGTGGAACAACCAGACCCAGCGTCTAGACTGAGTAAATGTAATGATTATAAATGCTCTGCTCTACGATGTATATGCACGTTTATGTGTGGTTATTGTTTGTTTTGACGTGTTCAAATTTTAAAAATTATTTTTTCATTTATTGATAATATAATATAATCGATTTATAGCTTTTTAACCAAATTCAATCAATTTAAACGCAATTTTGTTTTTAGTCGATAGAGCTAGACAGTCTTTTCGACAATCGCTGCGGATGAGCTCATTTCGAGGCCGCAGCACAAGACAGTCCGGTCGACTGACGCCACTTCCCCACGACGATGAGTTCGATGAAGAAAGTAGTAGCACGCACCTGAAAACCCCATCTACCCCAAAAGCCCCAGATTCATTAAGGCAAGTTTCCAGTATTGTATGTTATATACTAAGTCGAAATTTTTATTCTTATAAATAGATTTTTCGATAGATTCAGATTTATCTTGTGTTCATTTATCTATTTCGTATGAAAATGAAAACTGTACCTACAATTTTATTCTTTAATGTTCTAAATAAGATCCTATTTGAATATTAATTTCCAAAGTAATTCATTCCCACACAATATTAATGAAATACAAAAAAATATCAAAATAAACAACGACGGAAAAAGCTCCGGGAGAACTAAAATTATTTCAAGTATACTGCTTTTTTTTAGTTCAATTAACATTTTATGTACCATTTGTTTTTTTCTTACTCTTCTACATCAAATTTGATTTGATTATTGAAAACTCTGGTTAATTTTAAAAACGAATGATTTTAGGAAAAATAATTTATCATAGTATCTCATCAAGATCAAACATAATTACAAAGATATTTATATATCCAGTGTGCTATCTTTATTAAAAGCAAAAGCTTATTAAGTTACGAGAAAAATATGTTTTTGTGTTTCCTTAAGAATCTAAAATATTGAAGGAGATCAAATGACATATTGATTTTAACATATATTATATAATATTTATCTATCATGTATCTAAGATTGGAGATTTTTATAGTTTGAAAACAGCAGCGGCCGATAGTATTATCACATCAACAACAACGGCCCGAATCGTAGACGAGACCACCAGTCCTCAGTCACTCTTTATTCGACCTGAACCCCAAGTACGTTTTGATTTTTGTTTCTATGTATAATACGATTTTTATTTTGTGTTACAGCTATAATTTTCTGATAAAAATATTAAAAATTTAGAAACACATCATTTGAATATTTTCATATTTTGTAAACGCTATTTTAGGTAAGATTTTTTGGTGGTAAACTTTTAAAAATCCAATTTTCATTTTTTAAATATCATCTACAGACATTTATGTTATCGAAATTTGGTAGTTGGAAAATATTTTTAAAAATAAATCTAATTGTCTGACCACAGTGATTTAAAGTTTTTAAAAGTTATATTATTTATAATATAATGAGTTGTCCGTAACAATGTAGTTCAATAACTAAAATGCGTTAAAAAATTACTACCTAGTAAAAAATAAGGCTTAGTTTTAGAAAGCCAATATTCAGCACGGCTTCTCTACATTTCAAAATGTTTAAGAATACAAATTTGCAAAATTATTTTGAGTTTTATTTTATATAATACCTATTACTTTGGTGTGATACATTTTTCTTTATTTTGATCATTTATTCGCAGAAAATAGAATCGCTGTAATATAAAATATAAATCACCCTGCACTATAATATATACGTCATATAGTTATATAGTACTAGAGATGTAAGCTTGAAAATTTTCATTTAAAATTTTTTTTTTCACTGAAATTTTCAATAGTCAACATTTAAAAATTTTAATTTTTATATATTAAAAAAAGAAATTTAATTATGCGAAATATTAATGATTGGTCATACTATTCATAATGTTTTATGGTGTACTAGCTACTATATATCATGGATGTTTATATATTGTTGTTATCACGTCTTGTGTATTGTTTATTTTGTTAAGTCTAAGTATTTTATAAATTGAAACAAAAAGACTATGATATTGTTATTATGTTATCTATTTGCATATTTAAAATACCTTTTAATATTGAGTATTGATAGTTTATTTAAGTAAAGTATTATTTACATTTTAACAAGTAACAACTAATAAAAGGCTGATAAATGTATTTTCCTACTAATTAAAAATAAGTATATATGATATAATAGAACTTCTTTTTTAAGATTTAATTATATTATACATTGAAACAAAAAAATTGTAGTGTTTTTATCTATTTATAGGTATATCTATCTATATACAGGTCAAACATATATATATATATATATATATATAGTAATTTTCACAAAAAAAAAAATTTTCATGAAAATTTACATCACCATATAGGACAGAGATACGTATAATATCTTAAAAGATACATTTTTTAAATATTTTTATAAAAAAATTTAAAATAATTATTTTGTGTGACGTAATATTTATGCATTTTTATGTTCAACATGTATTTTTTACTGCTATCAGGTTTATTGTCATGATATATGATTATGTTCGAACATTTGAACTCAAGTCAAGTTTTGTATCCAATATTAATGGTCAACTGATATTATATTGTGTATATGGTGAACTGTATATAAATCAACTATATAAGCTTAGTACTTAAGATGAAAATGGTTTCTGTTTTAATAATAAAAACTAAATAGATGGTTAAAATTTGGACTCGAAAGATAATGAATTTGTATGTTTATATTTTTGGAAGTTAATTATATTTATTACTAAGTAGTTTATAAATGTATTATTTATTAAGAATCATTAAAAGTTTTAAAATATTTATTTTAAATACCTATTTCTTGATATTTTTTTTAAATTCAAAGGCATATTTTAAAATTTTACGATATTTTAGTTCAAGTTAATTAATGCATTATGAATTATAATAATTGTTAATAATGATGTATTTCAAATATTAATATATTTTTAAAAATATTATTTTCTAATTTTTAATCTACATTGTATTATGTTGTGTAAAAATTAAAAATTAAATTACATTTTAAAAATGCAAGGTCAATAAATAATAATATTTGATCATGTATAAACTACAATAATTGTCTACGTGTCTAGTTATAGCAATATAATATAATAGCAATTATAGTACTTTATAAACGTTTCTCAATTAACATTTTCAATGAAAAAAATTATGACAAAATAAAATTACGATCTAAATTTTCTCGTTTATAACACAGACAATATAATGAACATTAAATAGAAGAAAATTATTGACTTACCATGTTTCTTGCTCATAAATTTTATTTATAATTTTCAGTAAAAGAAAAATATTTTAAATCATTAATATTGTGATAAATAATATATTTATATTAAAATATAAAATGTAGCATTTCTTTTATGTATTGATAATATGTATTCAAAATCTCAAAGCCAATATTTTACCTTTCATTAGAATAAATGGTAGACTTGTAGTAATTTAGTAACTTATTTATTAGTAACTAATTATTTAGTTAAAATGAAATTTAAAAACCAGGTTAATCCATTTTGCTGATATTACTGTATCTAATAATCGGACCTACTCGTTTGTTACACTGAAATGTGCAGCAGATTTTCCTTATTCTGAAATCACATTAAAAAAAAAGATTTTTCGAAAATTTGGACTTACCAAATTTTTGCACCGAACCCTTCAATTATTATCCGAAATAAAGAAATACAATTAGACAATGTATAATGTGAAATATTAAACATGTTATTAATAAAAAAAACTTTCAAGTTTCTACTTATATAAACGAATAAATTCATGATGCAATAATTGTCTCGACTTTCATTTTACCAATTAATTAACTTTTAATTAAATTAATTAACTAAGAATAAAAAAAAAACCTTTTGCGAGGTCAAATATATTGATTGATTTGTTACTGAAATAATGAAAATATTAACTCACAAAAATAAAATATAATTGTTTCAATTTTAAATAATATAAAAAAGTTAATTTTATTTATTCCTAACATAAATTCTTATATTTTATTATGATATTGTTTGATATAAAACATAAAATATATATATTATTTATATATTTTTTTTTATAATCAAAAACTATTTTGTAATTGGTTAAAAATTTGGTCAATATTAAAGTTGAACTAGATAGTTAAAATTCATATTATGAATTATATAAGTACTTCATTATATTTTTCCAAAATTAAATACACAAGTAAAAAATGATCTAAAGTGGACGACTATTTTTTAAATATTATTAAATAAATGAACTGGACTTTGAGCCTCTAGAAGACATGTTATAATATCTGATAAGAAAGAGTGGTATTACCTATAGAAGAAAAAATTAATTTTCAACTCGTTTGTTCCACGATGTCAGTAATTACTCAGTTATTATCGCTTTTTTGTTTAAAATGTAATTTTACAGTAAATACACATGGATTTAATAATAGGTTATATAGAAATATTTCTCCCACAATACTACTTTTTTTTTTTTTTTAAATATTTTTGAGTGTATCTATAGGCTAATTGTAGATACTGAGTATGATGCAGCTAAATGTTTCTAATATCTATGGTTTAAAAGCTTCAAATTAATTATATATATTATGTCAATATGAATTATTAACATATTGAATATAATGTGTTCCATTGTTATAGTTCACACGCAATGCATCATTATGTCACTAAAATAATATTTCTCCGATTATGAATAGTGCTTTTTAAAATTAATTTAATAATTTTTTTTAATGCAAATGTACCTTTAAGAGCATCTATTGATAATAAAAGATTTATAGTGTAATGTATATATATGCTAATGACTTTTATGCGTTTAAAAAACATTTTATATATTTAAAACGGGGCCTATTTTTATATAGAATATAAACAAAAAACAAGATTAATGTAAACCATAAACTTTGAATATTTCACAAGAAAGAGTTACACGAGAATAGGTTGAAACAATCTCGAATAATATAATTATAAATATGTTCTTTCATTCGAAAAATGGTAGTAACAATAAATTACGAGGTTAAGTCAAAATACGTAGATGAATTAATTGTCTCTTTTCTAATTTAAATTTTGGAAACGAGAAAACTATGTGTTCTATGTACAATAAAACGTACGATATTGGGGGCCATTTCGGAATAATGCTGTTTGACGATATAAAATGTATAATGACTTTAATAATTTAATGTCACTCTGGTAAAATGTAAATGGGTGGTTTGGTTTGATGTATTTTTCCACTATATAAAATGTCTGTATGGTTGTACTTTTATTTTTTTTTCAGTAATTTCCTATTGTTCGATCGACCGCTAAAGTCGTAAAACAATTCTGTCATAAAGATCGGGGAGAGGTGGGGCTTTGAGGAGAGACGTGAAATCCCTGTAAATCCCCTATATTCACGTCTCTATATACGTGTAGGCGATATATATTTTGATCCGATAACGAAAACAGGTCGTGAAAATGGTATATGTGTGATATAACTCATAATCAATGCTGGTCTATATTATGAAGGCATTTATATTCTGAAAAATAGTATAAAGGAGACAAAATACTGCCAAGTTTTGACAATAAGGTGTCAAATTTAAGAATATAAAAAATAATGATGAACTGTGAAATTTAAAATGGTATACATTTATGTAGAAAACGTGTTCATTTTCAACACCTTGGGCTCATAATATTAAATAAGAGATGCTTATTGTGCTTTAAATATAACTTTAATGTTAACCGGAAGCACATGTTTTAGCTTCTACTTTTTTCTAGTAAATCATCTGTCATAATACGTATGTGACATTCAAATAATGCGTGTTCTTTTTCAAAATTCGTTTTCGTTGAAATAATCACGGTAAATAAAGTAAACAAATCATAAACCTAACTGCTATTGAGAAAATCTAGTTTCTACAAGCATACAATCAAAATAATTTAATTAAAAACAATTGCATTTTGTTTTCATAGCACAGAATAACTTAAAGCAGAATGGGCTTTGATAAAAATATATATTAATTTTTACGGCTACCAAAAAAGCGAGTCTAACATATTAAAAATATATCTCTTGTATGGATTTTCAGTTTTATGCTTTAGTGTGATTAAATTAAATGAAGCTTTATCGAATTGTTTACAATCAATAAAACTACATGATTTCTGACGATAGTGTTAGCATAATGTAACATAAATCTGAAAATGATCACATGACTACGTTAGTTACATTATCAACATGCTGAACATATTTCAGTTTACCTGAAATTGTAATTTAACAAACTGCATATAATATTGCTTAAGTTTGAGTTCTGAATGTCTATTGCTATATAAATATAAAATGCTAAATCTCAAATTCTGTACGTTTGTCGATCATCTAATCGAATTTACTTTTATTGGGTTCCGTTAACTTTAAATGAGGGAAAAATTAGTCTTTTGAACCAGATACTTTATGGAAAAAGACCCGTAATACGTAATTTAGATATCATAAACACTCCTTTTTTACATTTGATGACTCGGATTTAAAAATTATCCATTTAAGAACAGTGACCCTAACAATTGGGTGCTTTAGAAACAACGGTTAGAAAGTAAATAGCTGTAATTTCTTTACTGGTTACCTATGCCAAGGAAAAACTATAATAAACGTGGTGTTTTTGATTTATATAAACATAATATAATATTATTATAAATAATGTACATATTGTGTGTTCGTTCAAAGCTGGTGTTTTGTGTAAAATAACATTATTAGATAGTCTTAATATTACGAATTTAATGTGAAATGTTTAAGTGCCAACAAGTGTATATGAATACATTAAATATATATATATTCATATTAATACCTGTGTCAATTCATATAGTTAAATTATACGAGTAAATACTGATAATAGTATAATTAATATAATACATATAATTTTAATTAATTTGCGTTATGTGAAAATTATTGTGTGAACGCACGTCAAAATTTCAAGGTAAAAATGTTTTTCAGGTACAAAATTATTAGATAGGTACATATATATGTATACATGCTATATTATAATAATTTTATTATATTTCATATCATTTGTAAAAGTTAATTAAGTAATAAATAAAATAGTGGAATGAATGATATAAAAACATGTCTTTATCAAAATATAGTTAATAGTAGGTAACAAGTTAAGTAAAATAACTACCTATAATTTAATATTATAATTTATATTGTTAGTTGAACTTAAAATTTAATATTATATGATATTCTATATAGGCACATTATATGTAATTGTAAATTGAAAATGTTATCAAAATCAGAGAGAAAAAATTGTCAGGACAAAAATTGGTCAGAGTACAACATTTAAAGTATCGTAATTATTCAATATGTATTAACAAATTGAGATAATTATAAGAGATAATATATTTTTGGGAAATTAATTTGACATGTATAACTAAAAACATGAAAAAATCACAGGAACAATTACAGTAATTCCAGGATGGATTTTTGTTAATAAAATAATTGACAAAAAAAAAAAAAAAAAAATGTGTACAGATATAATTTATACTCCCAAAATTGTCGATTTTTAATTTGGAGATTTCTTATAAAGTAATTCTGGAATACTATTACATTTTAAAACGAGTGATACCATAATAATAATGAGACATTTTATTACGTGTAATATTATTATTGGTGACATTTTTAGCGTCAAATTATCACCACGATATTAGCAGCCGTGACACTATTATTGTGCACGATATACGTATAGATTCACTTTGGGGGGCAAGAAGGACACTTATTCCTTCTGTAAGATGAATTAAAATCTCATAAAATAAATTGTTAAAACATTCATTTTTCATTTACTTATTGACTTAGTCTCTAATGTGATATCTAAGGTGATATCCCCAGGTGCGACTCCATCCGCGACCTAGGTTTTAAGTTCACAAGAGACCTTTCCCCAGTTAAACACATTGAAGATATTTGTTGCAAGGCGCTTAAGATTCTTGGCTTTGTCCTTCGTTCCTCTTCTGAATTCCACCTCCTATCACCCCTCAAAGCACTATACTGTGCCCTGGTTCGTCCTGTGCTTGAATATGGTATTATTCTTTGGGACCCCGCCACCGCTTGTGCCTGTGTTCCAGTTGAGAGAGTTCAGAGAAAATTCCTTGGTATTGCAGCTCATAGACTCAATATCGCTCATCCTCCTCACGATTACACACCTGTTCTACATGCTTTTAACATTTCATCATTAGCCGACCGTCGACACGTGTCTAATCTATCCTTTCTGTCCAATCTTCTTTCCGCCAAAATTGATTCTCCTTTACTCTTATCCCTAATAAATTTCAGGATCCCTTCCCGCGCCACTCGTTGCTCTATGCCTTTTCATACTCCTCGCTCTTCTTCTAATTTCCTTGACAACTCACCTATCGTCCGTCTTACGCGAACAGCAAACAACGACCCTTCTTTTTCTTCATAAATAATAATAATGATATACGTAATTATCTTTATCACCTAATCATAATACGTGCATGACATTACCGCTTTGTTTGTACATTTATCTTGTTATTTTTGGGCTTGTCCCGTTTATATGATTAAAATAAAAATAAATAATATTGATTAATAACATTATCGAGTATCGATATACCCATAATCATTGTACATAATATATCATCATAGGATGTTAAATAATTTTTAAACGTAATAATTGCATATAATATTTATAATATATATAAAAGATTTGAGAGAAACAAACGTTAACAATGTCTAATTATGTAATAAATGCATATAAAATTATTTAAATACGTGTAATACATATTTTATTGGGGTCCCACAGTGTATATAGACTCAATTCGACAAATTCAGGAAAGACTAAAAGAATTCGAAACCCGTAGAAAAATCAGAAAATCACGAAACATCCTTCCATTCAAGGAAGCGAGTTATACGCGTACTTTAAAATAAAAACACTGAAATTTGACAAGCAAAGAAGCCAAACATTTTTTTTTATTTTGAACATTACATGGTAATTTATAACATTTCAAACTTTAAAACGTGGACTTGTTTGTATTCGTTTTAGATCAGTCAACCCCACAGGACACCCAATCCACCGTCACCGCCACGGACTCCCAATAAATCTCCAGAACGGAATCTCTCGTTCGGCAGCCCGCCCATACGGTCCAACACCGATTCTGTGTGTAAGTACGTCAGCATCTTAGACAAAAAAAAATAATAATAAATAAATAAAAAAAAAAAATACTGTAATTTTACTTTTGGTTCGGTGCGTTGATTTTTGAATCTGTCCTATTTCTTATATTTTTTCTTTCTTGTGTCTATTTCGTTTCTGTTTGTTTATTCATTCTTCGCATGATTTGCTGCTATAGTGGCGTCGCGCGTTGAAAAGGACCAATTCCAAAGACCGAAACGACCACACTCTATCGATAACATTACCGAAGGTATAGAATAAAAAACAAAAACGAAAACCCCCCAACTATATATAATATCTAAAACAATAATAATAATAATAATAATAAACTAGAAGTGTAGTGTGTAGTGTTTTTACATATTATTTTTATTACGTTACATTTTATTAATTTAGTAAGTTGTTTTGTATTCTTAAAGTATTGTTTTTTTTTTTTTTTTTTTTTTGAAAAATAATATTCAGTACATTATGTATATATTTTGTCCACTGATTTAATATATCGATTTGATTGAATTTTAACCTTTGCTGCTTTTTCTTTACACAAATAGAAGTGCCTATATATTATAATATATATTTTTTTAAACTAATATTGTATCTATTACATCTATAAATAATATATACAATATACATGTATATACAATACAGAATATTTCTAAAATGAATACCGACAATTTACACGCATATTCGTGGGGTGATACAACGACGAATGTTTTGAAAAAAAATGTTCTCCATTTAAAACCGGTTTATATTATTATTATTTATAGTTTATTGAGATAGATGAAAAACTAATACAGGATGATATTTTTTGCGAAATTCTCATACGAATCGATATGTCACGTTATTTTCCCTAATTTACGTCTATTTTCGAACGTTTTGACGCTCATTGGCGCCTGATGTCGCCATATTGAAAAAGTGATGTGACATATAAATTTATATAAGAAATTTGTAGGAAATATTATGAAGTTATTTATATTGATTATTTATATTTATATATGTATTGCAATATTTTTTAGAATAATTGTAAAAATCCAAGTTTTTAAATTTAAAACCGTATAATTAATCAGATATGTTGGAAGTCAATAAAAAATGTACACCATAATATTTTCTGGAAATTTCTTATTTGTATCAATATGTTACATTAAATTTTTCATCATGGTGACGTCAGGCGACACCAAGTGCCAAAACCTAGAAAAATGGGCGAAAATAAAGAAAAACTGTGTGAAATATTGATTCGTATGAGAATTTCACAGGAAATATATCATGGTGTATTTATTTTTACTTTTATGTCAAATAAAATCACTATAAATTACAATTTTAAAACTTAGTTTTAAAAGGTAGACAATTTTTGTGTCACCTTACTGAGTATGTGTAAGAAATTATCGGTATTCATTTTAGAAACACTGTATATTTGCTTTATTACAGTGGAACTTCGGTAAATGAAAAAAATTGAATATTTTCATTTGGTTTATATGATTAAATATTTAAACAAATACTAGTTAAACATTCAACGCTATAAAACATATTCATGAGCATTTCTATAGTTTTTTATCATTGCCATTATAAAGTATCGTTTTTATGAATATAAATATGTATTTATATATATTTATAGAATTTTTCTCGTGTTTTTTTCAAACTCGTGATACGGAAATTCCATTGTAACATCAAGTCAATTACTGTTACTGAGATATGTATTGATTTTCTTTATAAATAATAATACAACAAATTCTTTGAACTAGAATAATATTTAAAACTTATCATTATTATTATTGAAATATAGTTTTAAATAATCTTTAGTATTTTTGAATCTACATTCGTTTATTTAAAAAACTAATCTACTTTTTTAGAAATAGAGTATTTGCAATTTGATAATTATTATACTTTAAGGAAAAATAATATTTCACAATCCATCGTAACGGTTGGTTATAGTTTAATGTAATGACTTTGATACTAGTACAAGGTGAACACCACAGCTATTGGACAATTTTTAATTATAATAAAATGAACAGTTTTAAGGGGGATGTAACATTTTTTGTCTCAGTTACAAAGATGTACTAAATTTTTCATTTTATGTTTTGAAAAATTCCAAGAATAGTTTTGTTATAATACTATAATACATATAGGTACATTTTACATTGTACAATATACATGGTAGTATATATTATAGAAACAAAGGAATGTTACGCTGGTTCTCTCTTAATAAGTAAATTATGAATTGAAATTACATTTTGCCTACTAGTATTAAAAAAAATTAATTATGTTTCTAATTTAACATAATTCTCGATAATTATTTTCGAGGCATATCATTGCTAAATGTAAATATTTTTGCGAGTTTAATTATATTAAAAAAATATATAAAGAATACAAATAAATAAATTATAAATCGAAAACTAACGCCGATTTATTTAGATTATAGAGTATTTTATAATATAATATAAAGAATACCTGATTTTAATTTCTTACCATTGTAATTCTTTTAGATTAGTGGCACTGAAAATATTATCTATTGTCGTACTTTTTTACAAAATACATGATCTTGAACCGAGAATGCCACTTCATCTACCAAAAATATCTATACCAAACAGTGATTTTTTATGGAAATATTGTATTCTCGTAGATTTCATAACGAGTTCCCAAAATCTGATATATTTTTTTTATATTTTAACTAAAGATCTACTAAGAACTAAAGAAAATTTATCCAATAAAAAAATCATCAACTTTAACAATAGGCTTACAAAGAAAACTTTTACATTTGGAGAAAAGATCACACATAATAGTAAACTACAAGAATCCACTTCGTACCCAAATAGTCACAATTTGGTGTGGATTTCAGGCTGGTGATCGGTAAAGATAATTTTTTTGAAAATATATCTATCCACACTTTTAAAGTGGCTTACCAAAATGTATTCGAAAAATTGCCGGCATTTCAATTTCTCGGATCAACTAATAATTGGAACAAACAATAGACAACTTATTTTAAATATCAGTGTCATCAACCTAACAGAACTATAATGGCGTGTAATTGAAATTAGGTATTGTTTTCGAAAATTCATTAATTAAATAATTTCTTATAAAATAGGTAGATATATACAATCAAAAATGTATATTAACGAAAGTAGATTCAAATGCCTATATTTAAATACATTATATTTTTTTGTGCACTAAATTCTGCTATCCTAATGGCCACTGATTCTTATGCTTAACATTACCCGTATAGCATTTATTGCAATGAACATAATTACTATGTCTTGTATAATTTTTTTTAGGATACATTTAAAACCTAACCAATTGATTAGCAATTAATCGCATTTACCTACAGCTTTTGCCCGTGACAAACATCGAAACATGAATTTGTCCATTTCAAGTATGATAATATTTGCTTTTAATAATTAATGAAATTCCATAGCTTACAGGAGTCATTTTACCGGCAAAAGTTTTCCAAACACGTCGTCTGAAACAGATTTACAGAAGTACAACACGTCAACACTATGGGACCATTCTACATCGCTGGGAAACCTGGCGACGGAGAGTTTGAAATACAAAGTACGTTCAAATGCCAATATAATAATGTGTTATTTTAAGTTAATATTGCTGCTAGGTGCACATATACGTACATTGTACATAAAGCTAAAATTTTTGCACATGGAGGTTTTTATACTTTTATTTGCCTTTTATGAGTTAATTTATTAAATATCAATCTTAACACTTTTACTAAGAATTCTTTAACTTTTTAAAAAATATAATGTTAATTTTTTGCGTAAATGTATTATATATTTTATTATTATTGAAGTGCATGTAAAATGTACTTAGCAGACTGCATTATAAATACTTTAAAGACACTCAGAAAATATTTTTAAAATATGTATTTAAGTACAAAAGTAATAAAATAAACATCAGTAATATAGATTGTGGAATTTATGATAGTATATATTATATACAATTTAGGTAAAGTATTCTAACTGGAAGTGAAGTGATAAATTGTATTTATTTAAAGCCAAGTTCTGAAATCACTCACCATACTATAAAAGGTTTGAAAAAGTTAGTTGGTCGCTGAACAAATTTAAGAAGCCGTACAAATTCGAACGTTATATCAATAGTTTTGTGTACTACTTTCAGGACGATTCTTAAAACTTAATAAACCCATTTTTTAGTCAATTTTTATATGCATGAATACATTTTTATAATTTAGTTTTAGGTTAAAATAATATAAATTTTTTTACGAAAAAAACTATAAATTTTTTTAGTTTATAAGTTCATTTTTAAATTATCAATTTATGTTTTAACTTTACAATCCAACGTCGAATATTATTCCAAAATTTTTAACGCATTATACCTAAAAACCATCAAATATTGAACTAAAGTTTATAATTAAATATTAATGTTTAAAGTTTTTGATAAGGGGAGTATTGCGGAAGCCTAAAATATATTCCATCGTGTGGCCATATCCAACAACTCCGCATATTTTATCTAAATTTAAAATGATTATAAATAATACATTGACTTTAAAAATGCATTTTATTTATGTTGAAATAATCACTCTGTATATTATATTTATAACACAATTTTGTGCATGCATAAAAAAAACTCATTAAAATATTAAAGTTAATATAGTAACTTTTTCAAACGATCATTACCGAATATTTAAAAATAAGATGAATTTGATATAAAACACATGGTTTCAATAATTATAGGATTAATATTTTTAAAGAATTTTTTTAATCAGATTATATATTTTAACATACACATAGTAATATCATTGTATACATTGATTTAACCCGATCAAAAATGAAAAATGTTACTGTGTTAATAATATTATTGGTTTCTACTTGTATCGTAATATGATTAATCGAGACAATTAATGATATGCTATAGAGTTTATATTTTTAATGATACTGTGTAGTTTATAGATTTAAATGATTAGTTATATTATATATGTATAATCACTGACATATTTATAAAAATAGATTGTTAAAATATTTTAAAATAGACAGAATCTTTAATTTTACGAAATATATTTATATTAATATATTATATGAAATTGAATCCACAATATTGTCGTGAAGTCCGTAGAATTATCGTAAAATTTTGATCTATTGTTAATATTACGATATTTTTTATTTAAAATTATTGTTTTCGTTGATGTTTACGGTAACTAAAATCTAAAAGTTATATAAATTAAAAAAAATTATATAAATATTATAAATATATAAGTATAAGATCGATTGACTTGAAATGTTTTTAATTGTTTGAATTACGACTTATTTGTATATAATCAGCTATTAAATGATATAAATAATAATAAAAATGAATAAATTAATATACAAATATAATATTATTAAGAGTTTTTTCTGAATATGTGAATTTATAATCGTATAATAGGTTTATAACTTGCATACAATAAGTATATGTATATTATTTAAATTTTATACATAAGTCTTTTTAGGAATATAAATTATTCAAAAATATATTCGTATTTACTTTATACATAAATAATATTACGTCTTTAAATTTTTTTTCTCACAATGTATAACAAAATAATATCTTGGGCATACCTAGCTTCAATTTATTTTTCTGTTAATTACGCTTAGAATGTTTGTTTGTTTATTCTGGCATTATTTCACAGAGCTTCAAAAAAGTTTCTTTAGTCTTAGGATATTTTTTACTGAGTAAAATAATTTTTTATTAAACTCATTTTATAGTATTAATACTTTGCTTTTTGTCACTTGATAGTCAATAGTGCAAATAAAATATATAATATTTTATTTATACAGATATGAACCCTAATATTAAAATAATTTATTTGTGATTGGTAAAAAAAGTTATTTTTACTATAGTACGAATACGAATAATATAAATAAAGTGAAAAAGTTAATATTTTTTTTTATAAACGTTGTATTGAACAATTAATCTACTTGTTATTTGTCTAATTTTAATCGTAATGGTCTAATATATAATAATAAAATATATTTATAATAGAGTACAAGTTAGGGTTTGGCTAATGGCCATAGTAGTATATGAATAAAATATTTCAAAAGATCAACATCAGTATGACTATATGACCATTGACCAGAGATATAAATAATAATAATAATAATAATAATAATTCAAAATCGAAATTAAAAAATATATTGAGATTTTAACAAGTCGTCTGCTCTCAGCTAGTGTGATAAACAAATATATAAATATACCTTTACATTATTATATTAACAATATGTTTGTTATGATTCACGTTGCACTGTTAAAATTCAAAAGATTTCTCTTCGTGGTCACACTGATTTGTGTCCTTTGGTAATTTGATGTACTTCATTTTGTCATATACGATAATATAAATTGAGTTATTTTCTTAATTT
Source organism: Pemphigus obesinymphae (assembly GCA_025469235.1). NCBI lineage: Eukaryota > Metazoa > Arthropoda > Insecta > Hemiptera > Aphididae > Pemphigus > Pemphigus obesinymphae. The sequence goes on along the minus strand of JAIPRL010000075.1, from coordinate 104,438 downwards.
TGTAAACAATGCTATAAACTAATAATGTAAACAAACTAGAGTATCTATACTTATATAGGTACTATTATACTATATACAATATTGATCGTATAATTTTTGATTCTGAGCGGAGTGAGAAAACTTTTGTGGTTTTACAATGATGTTTATTTTGTATTTTTTCTGGAAACAAATTCTCGACCAGAAGACATGATCTTACTTGGTAATTAAACAAAGTGATGTCACTTAGAGTAATATCAACAATATATTGACTTGAACTAATTTTACCCAAATCAATGGCAACGGATAGTTTTCGTTTAAATTGATTTTTCAAGCATCAGAGATAATCGAAACTGTATGAAATAATATTTTTAAATCTGCCGCAATAGTGGCTATCGATTTTAATTTTCGACGTCATATAAATGTAAATTGCAATTGTTGTATAATAATCTAGTTATAGCGTAATGTATGCGCATATTATATATGGAATGATTAACTTTCTCAAAATTGTATACAATAATATACATCCACGTGTATTTACCTAGATATAATACGTGTATGCATATGAATAGTCATCCGAGTTGATAATGGCCCTCGTATACGAGTGCGTATGGAATATCTTCTTCTCCTTCGCCTTTTCTCCCAAATATTTGAGGTCAGCCAATACGTATATATGAAATATATCACAAGAAATAAACTGTACGTCGGACAGTCTTATCGCAGCTTACTGGACATAAAAGTAATGGAAGTCTTTGGCGGTGTAAATATAATAATAATAATGATGAAAAAAAAAAATCCTTTTCAATCTCAAAACTAGTGAGTATACAGTTTATATAATATATATATATATATATGTATATCGACGTTGAATCCGCGTCGGTTACGTCCCTTTCTCAAAACGAATAAACATCGTCGTTAAAAATTTCACTTCTATTTTGCTCTGACATTGTTAACGATTCATGACCAGCCTAATGAATGCGTTCCTCTGTTATTTGGTCCATGGCCAAAATATTCATATAATGATTCGCCTTTCAATCACAATTTGTGTTACTGTTTTTTTCTTTTCCTCCACCTTCTCTTCATTTTTTTTCACCATATTATATAGATTTCCATTCCATCCTTCTTCCATAATATGTTTAATTTTAGACATTGCGCCATATCAGAACAATATATTAATAATATTACACACACCCACACTCACATTTATGACGAATCACGTGTATCAATTGAGTTACAAAAAAAAAATAAAATTAAAAAATAGGCATCACCAATATCGTCTGGTCTTAGACACAATCGATTAAATTAAAAACATTAAATAATGTTAAGTTTTACCGGGCAAAATACCGGAATTCAACACTAATTACGACACTAACGTATTTTTTATACTATTGCATAATATATCAATGGTTGAAAGGCAAAATTTGAGTTGATGAAAAAGTTTTTTTTTAATTTTCAGGAGAGGCCAAAATAAGTTTCTATTATTTTTATTTTCGAATGCTGGTAAAAGTATTTTGAAGTATTTTTGGATATTCGTTCAAATTATTTTTTTATACGTTTAAGAACATATATACTTATAACATGTATACTTTTTAAATGGTTAAATTTATTTTAAATTTAGTAGTTTATTAGTAGTGTGAAGCACAGAACCTATATTATCACTTATTCCGCATCAGTGTTGGGATTAGATAACTAAAAATTTATCGAGATAAAGATAAAAGATAGACCCGAAGGATTTATCTAGATTAAGATAAAAGATAAACTTATTTTTATCAAAATAAAAAAAAGATCATTTTTAAATTTCAAAAATATTTTCTAATACTTTTAAGATGTTTCATCAAAATCAATAACCCAAAAAGTGTATTATGTAATAAGATAATAATAATTTATTTATATTAATATTAAAAATAATACAAAATCGAAAATGAAATACAATAACTTAATAGGTACTTTATACTACTTATTACGTATTAATTATTATTCATAGCTTTTTTCCTTATCGCACGTCGGTCGTTGCCGTCGCACGTATTGCAATACCTAGTCAATTGATATCACATATATTTCAATTTTCATGTTTCCATTCCCGAAAATATACTATGTAGCAATGAAGATACATTTCATACATTTGACGTAAAAAACTCGTTTGCAACAACGATAACGGTTATTGCAGTGACGTTATCGGTGACAAACAAAAATAAGAAAAAGAAAAATATTAAAGAGACACAACCCAATAAACATTTTGTATTTTTGAACATTTGATGTGAAACATTTGTTAATAGTTAAATGTTTAAGAATAAACGTTATATAAATGTTTATTACATTAAATTAATGTAAAATTATTGTTAATATTAAAATTAAATAAAGTTTAATGTAGAATAATATTTCATTGAATATTTAAATATTAAATGTTTAAAAATTAATGTTCAACATAACTTTTAAAAAACAATGTTTAATTCAACATTATCATTTTGTTCATATTTCAATGTTTAGCGCCTATAGAATAAATTTCGGAGAGGATAGACCTTAATAAATTATATTTTGATGTTATAAACTACCAGTTTTAGCAATAATCCATTATAAAGTTATTCTCCAGAAAGATATGTCCCTTCCATGACCACTCCCCCCCCCACCCCAATGATCCATAGGCACTTACGGATATTGAGTTTAAGAAATGAGAAGAGGTATCTAAAACCATGAAAATATAAGTCCATTTCTCAATAGAGAATAGTATACCATAATATAGGCACGGCAAATTTTGTGACATTTTTAAATCATTATTGTGAATTTAATAGTAGTCAAATCGTACTTGGTCTGATGTCAAAATGTGTTATACAAACCGGCATATAAAATATTAAAAGTAGTTTTTTTTTTTTTTGGTACCTATTCTTCAGATGAAGTTATTTCTCATCTGTCCCCCTAATGGGAACATACGTACAGGGACTTTAAGCAAAAGGGAAGGTAGTCAAATCCGTGAGATTTACTCCCCCTTGAATTATGATCAATCCAAAATTCAATTTTGGTGTTCCCAAAAGAGTGACTTTTAGTATGTTATATACCGTAGTGTATAACACATTTTGCCACCGATCCGAGTTCGTTCCGACCGCCATTGAATGCTCTGCGGTGATTCAAATAATTTCTCCTCCTCTATCGTATTAATCGTATTACTGGAGTATTTATATGTATCCATAATTCCGACTGCGTTTGTATCATTGGAGTGTAGTACACACTAAACATTACACAATACACACAATACGCATATGTTTTGAGTAAAAAGGTAAGTTTTCGCCAAAAAATCAATACTTTTGTATATTAAGTGCTTATAAATTTATCTACTTAGATAGGTGAAATTTTAATCTAAGATAATCATTTCGATAACTTACCATTATTTATCTGGATAAGATAGATAAGTAAATAATTATCTAGATAATTTATCCAGGTAAGTCCCAACACTGTTCCCCATTATAATATATATATATATATATACTGAAAAATAGAAGCAGTCATTTATTAAGGGGTTGTGTATAGGCAATTATTTGAAATATTCGCGTTACGCAGCGTATTTGTGTCAGTAGTATTTGATCTTTAAAGTGTGTAAATACGTTTGGCAAAACAATGAAGGTGTGTTCACTTGTACGCACAGGCACATGTCAATAAATACAGCTATCGTATTTGTAAAAACACTAGACTCCATTTCCAACATACCGATTGTTTTAGTGATGCGATAATAATTCTGAAAACTGATCTGAATTTGTCGTAAAATCTACTTTAGAACGATATTCCCATTTTTTTTCATTTTTTCCCCTTAATTTTCACAAAAATTATAAATTTCAATTTTTAAATGGCCGAATATATTAACTTAATTTTATGTGGACTTAGAGAGAAAAAGTCAAGAATGTGGGAAGATCGATCTAAAGTAGACATTACGACAAATTCAGATCAATTTTTATAATCTTTATTGCATCACTAGATCCATCGGTACGTTGGAAATCGAAATTGTCTAAATCGCTATGTTACGCGTGCGATAGAGAGAGACAGACATTCGCCGCTTCCAATCCTCTTAAGACCCAATTAATAGAAATTTACATCGTAAAGTGTCATATACTCAATTATTATATACTATATAGTATATAATTTAAAATTCAATTTTCTACTTCGAAAATGATTATATCGATGTGATCGGTAGACCATTAGATGTAGACATATTCCCTCTACCAATTTTGTATATGCTTAGATATACCCTTTTATCATTCAACCATAGAAAAAAAATGTCGGTAAATGACCTTTTTAGAAAATCCAATTAGAATATATTTTTATCAAAAACCTTTTACCCCAGAAACTTTGACTTTACTTCTTCTACCAGGATAAACGTATATAAATAAAAATGTTATTATTATAATTTACTGTATAGTGTGGTTAAAAGATTTAAAAAATATTATCACGTAAATATTTGGTGCAAATTTTAATTCACTGACATTATTGTTTGCGATTTCAATAGTTTTCAATAGTTTTCTTTCATATTTAAGAAAACTACAGAGAAAATTTAAAAATAATTTCCTTAAAATGTCAATTATTTTAAATATGTTATCAGAAAAAACTGAATTCTACCAATTCCAAAAAAATGGTATATACTTTTATTTTTTGTATACGTATTTCGATAATAATGTTATCCACTTCAGTATATATAGTGATACATATTAGTTAGTGATTGTTTCATTTAAGAATAACATACATTTGCTTATATAGGTAGGTTGTTAAAAGTACGCTTTTGATGTATTAAGATATTTTATTACTATATCGTCTTATAACCATTTCTTGTTTGAAATACTAAACGTGTGTATACTAAACGGTATTTGATTATAGGTTTTATTAAGGAAGAACACCTTTGTTTTATGACAAAATAAATATGACAACAATACCCATATATAAACATACTTATATGCTTATACACTTATAAACATATAAAATTATAGACCATATAAATATCTAATTATGTTAGGTAAGTACCAATAACACCATATATAAAATATCGGCCTGATTATTTTTAAAAATAAAAAATAAGTTCAAAATTATGATATACATAGTTACAAAAAAATTTTATGTCATCAAAAAAACACAGTGACTGTAAACTTTTGCAGTAATAGTAATACAGTAATTTTTTAAGTAATCTCTTATGAACTTTTCATAAAAACAATTTAAATCTTAAAATAAAAATATGTATTATATAGCAATGATAATAGGTAGATATAATTGTGTGAAAGTTAAAAATCGTATATAAAAATTTTAACTTTAAGTATTATTCGTAATATTTGATAAAAAAAAATGTTCATGTACAAAAATCAATTAAAAAAATATACATGAATTAATTCTAAAAAAAAAAGAAATGAAACATTTGTACAGATAAATAGCCTGCAATTTGTTTTAAGGTATTCAATTTTGTTTCAAATTTTTTTCTGGATTATTCTCGAGAAAATGATTATTTTTTGACAATTGACTAATTTTAACTTCAAAAATTATTATAAATATTATTATTTTTTTTTTAATTCACAATAGAAAATTTGGATAATATTGTAGATATATGTTATTTTTAGGTTATTATTGATATTAATTATTATTATTATTATATTTATTGATTCTCTAATGTAATTAACATTTTATTATTATTATGTTTTTTTTTTCAAATTTTTATTAAAATATTTTTGACAAACTGTCCCAGAGTCCCAGATCAATATTTTTTAATATATACTATACTATAGTTTATATAATATAAGTAGTATTTATTAATCTAATAAAAAATTGAGTATAGTGAAATATGAAGATTAGACAAATAATCATTATTTCGTAAATATAGATACTATAACCTAATAATATCGCATATATATATATTATATATTATATCTATACTGGGTTACTAATATATTAAATTATTTTAATACTAACTAATTTATCGAAGTTTTATTTACATTTTAATAAGTATTTAAGGCTGAAAATGTTACATTAAAACTCCCAAATTCCATGGGATCGTACTACACGTATCGATTAAATTAATATTCATCTGAAAAAAATTTTAAGCTTAAGATTAGGTTATACAGGCTATACATACCTACTACGAAGTATTGGAGGTGTTTATAAATAATTATATAGTAATAATTTGAGTAATATGAAATGTAAAAGGAAATAATTTACTAAAAAATATATAATAAATCTACATATTTAATAATCAACATGTTTTAAATCTGAAAATTGTGTTGAATTCACAATTATTATCTCCATCTAGCTAAGCCATAGAAATTGTATATCTTTGGAAGTCTTCCCCCTCAAATATACGTTATGTTTATATATATATTTCTCCCAAAAAATGCTTGATTTTTAATAAAAAAAAAAAAAAACTCTTAGAAGTGCCTTTATAAATATAATTTATAGTAATTATTTATATTAATTAAATATAAATTATAATAATATACAATAAAATTCCTTTTACATCATTTTTAAGTAAAGTATCATCTTGAATTTTTTTTTTAAATACTTCCACTTACCTATAATTTTATAAGAAACAAAGATGCATTTTAATAATATCATTTCGTGTTAAATTTATTTTGAAAAAAATTAACATACAAATATAGTACCGATAGAATACATTGATGCTTAATTATAATAAATTTGATATTATATTGTCATTTTTTTTTTTTTTTTTTTGTAAAAACACAATATTATACAACATAATAAGTATTTTACATAATATATAATACTTGGGGGTACTATAAATAATTAAAACGATAGCTTTATATTTTATTATATAATGCATGTAATTAGAATTAATTACATAAGGCATATTATATATAGATTAAAATAGAATATTTAGATTCTGCAGTGATGTATTTCATTTTTTTCCATGTAGTCCACATAATTATTATGATTATCAGTAAGATAAAAATAACTTTTTTTTTATCGGACAATAAATGTGTAGTGGATTTAACACAAATTTTGCGGATTGATGTCAATATGATTTACACATTTCGTGAAATTGAAAATATAAGTACCAATATGTACTTTTTGAAATCCTACCCACATATAATAATTTATTATAAAATATATTTATTTATTTTGTTTATTTTTTTTGGTGGGGGGGGAGGGGAGGTCCGAATTCCTGGTGAATATGCTATATTGTGTATTATATACATTAATATCGATGATTTAATAATCACGTGATTGTTTATGTTTTAGTATTCCATCCAAGACAACGGTTCGGCAAAATTTTTTCAAGGGGCTCTACACACACCAAACATGGGCGAAAAAGTGGCACAGGTAAACTTATTTTATTATATGACAATACCTATACACATATTTTAACTATTGATCGATCTATATTTTATATCTACCAATGGGGACTTTTAATTTTTAGAATTAATACATTGTTTTCCAAATAATTTTAATGAAACAGACGCATGGAAATATTATCACAGTACATAATATTTTTAATATGTTTTCTTTTTATAAACTTAACGTAAAATACTTATTTACCCCATTTATAAATGATTTTATTACAATAAAATAGGTAGGTAGTTTGCCGTACGGATTGTTTTTTGTCGTAAAACTTTTAGTTTATCCAATATTTATATATAAATAAATCATATATTTTTATGCCCACCGACTGAAGTGCGGGGTTGATGCGAGTATGCGATATCCCTCTGGCTTTAAATAATTTACATATTCCATTTATCTTTGTATACGTATTCCGAATAATATTATTTAGTCAGCTACGCGTAACATGTCCTCATAATGAGGATTATCATATTTTTTAATTATTCACTCGTCACGAATTCATACGTGTATACCTACTGTATATATTGACGTTAATGATGTGATATTGGCATATTGGTGGACCAAAAACAATTCAGAATAGAACATGTAAAACTGGATTTTATAAAATATTAAAAACAATACAATTATTATCTATATTATAGTAGTAGGTAGTTTTAATGGATATTTTATCACGGTATAATACTTTTGTACAACATAATATAATTTTTGGTCCACAGATACCTACGTAAAAAAATGTGAATTATTCTGACTGTTGAAACCATTGAAAATATTATGTTATTGATTAATTATTTAAATAGAATAAAATAAGTGATAGTAACAGAGAGGGACGTTAATTTATAAATTGAAGCACAAACGTAATTTCTTCTAACCGCTATCACGTACGAAAAATGTTTGATAAGGATTATTACATTTCATACAAAATTAAGAACATGTGCCGAACAGAAAAACAATAAATTATAAATATAAATAAAGTTCATCATTCAAAGTAAATTTGAAAAAAATATGGATCATTGCAGTATATCCTTCGAAGCCTAAAATTAACCGAATAAATAATTATACGATATATTTAATTTATGATAAAACTTTTCTATTTCTTTATCATTAGAAAATAAATTATAGGAAAAATAATAAATACATCAAAGCTCAATAAAGTTATAAATGGATTTTTAATTTATGCATAGTACAGTGGTCGAAACGCGTGTTTCAGCGCACGAGGTTCGCGGTTCGACTCCCGGGTCGCAAATAGGGTAGCCATTGAGATTTTTCTCGCCCATAAATCCATCTAATAATTTGGTAGTTATGCTTGTCGTGGGTATAAAAACCATCTTCGGCTACCTTGTTGCGATGGTGCAAACCTGAGCAAATTAAAGTTTGGGAAATAAGAGTATGTAAAACTGTTAATTTATTTATGCATTGCAATTTGGAAATTTTTTTTTTTCACCAAAATTAACTAACTATTTTCTTTATTGTTTGAAAAGAAAAATAATAACCGGGTTACTCATTTTATTCTTAATTATGGTGTATTAATAATTTTATAAGTAATGTAATAGTAATATCTTATATAGTTTATCGGGAAAAAATATTTATATATTATATAGATAGATAGCCTAAAATTAGTTTTTCTGCAATACGAAATACGTAACATCCCTCTTAAGTTACGCCATTGGAAAGGTAACTTAGGATAATGATAAAATATGTGTATAAAATCAATGATTCGGTATACAATTTTCAATTTAAAAAACTTAGAAGTCATTCTTAAGAAAGTAAAACGATACTAAACTGAACATTATGCTGTGTAATATTATTGTGTGTATATTATTATTCTACACATATTAATTTAATGTTTAAAATTTTCCCGAGTGATCCACTTTTACAGTATGTATTACAACATAGTACGTAGGTAGTGGATTTGTTACAAAAGTATATATAAAACGAGATTTTAATTTATATAATTACACTGTAACAGTTTGTAATAATATTTAAAAAGTTATAATGCTAATGAATTTGTAATACGAGTACCTACTGGTTTTCAAAGTTTTAAAGTGGTTATATATCAAAACTAATATTTTTGTCATAAACTTTTCATATAGCTATAATGCATAATTTTCGAAGAACTTAATAACTTTTTGTAATAGTCAAATTCAAAATTTTTTTCGATTAAATACAACTTATAACATTTTTAATTTCAAAATTATACATTTTAGTACCTATTGCTTTTATATTTAATGGTAAAATGTAATATTATAAGATGTCTATAAATTAAATGAAACATGATATACGAACGAAGAGATGGAAAATGAATTAATAGGTCAAAATATAAATCTATCTTTAAATCGAAGTATTACCATTTGAATAATTACACGGCGGTAGTTCGAAATTAATTCGATAAAAGATGCGTAAAAATTAAGTTATTTCGAAATAGTGTATACAGAGGCGTCACCTGTCCGCCAGACGCGCAACTTATACTTGTAGTACATATTTTTACTATAAGTAGAAAATACGTGGCTTAATAAAACACGCCGTCGTCGGTATAGAATCGGAATAAATTGAATTACGTTTTAGTAGTGTTTTTTTCTTTTAAAAATAAATGATTTTTATTTTTATTTTCAATGAACTAATTTTTGCTGACAAACAGAAAAAACAAAACATGCGTTAGCTTTCAAAGTTTCAACGTTGTTAATCTATTTTGATTTTATTCCCTTTTACTCCTTTCCTTCATGAAAATGTAATTATTTCAAACAGACCGGAATTTTTAACACACCAAACACGCATTACAATGAATAAATAAAATTAGTTATTCAAATATTTATTTTATATTTCAATTACGCAAATAAACTACAGTTCGATATTAAAATATTTTATCAATACATTCGATATACGTTTATATGGATTACACATATTTGAATGCATGGTTTATTGAATCAGAATTTTATAACCTAACTGAATAAAAAAAATATTACCTTCGATTATCTTTTTATTTTTTTCGACAATATTTATACAATAGGTAATTCCCTAACCACCACGTTTTAACTATTAACCTTGAATTATGCATATTTTATAATTTTTATACTACGATTAAATACTACAAATATTTTTCGATATTTTCATTTCTATGTCTCTTAAATAGTATCCTATATGGATACAATTTTTTTTTTTTTTACCGAATTTTATTCTTTTAATATATTTATCTTTACGGGTGCTACCTAAACACTCAATTGGTATGATAATTCCATGCAACAAATGAAAAAGCGTATGTAAGTATGTATGTATGTATGTATGTACATATTACATCAATAAGTATAAATATTGAAACATACTAAATTTGACCAATGGATTAGAAAGTATAGAGAAAATTTTTTTGTGGGGAATATTGAAATATCGTATTTTTTGGTATAAATAACCAATTGACCTATTATGTATTATTTATAACATAAATATATATTTACTATACATTAATACTATTTACATACAGATAGATATAATATAGACATACGAGTATATACATTATATTACATCAATATATACTATATTATTAGATTTAGAATTTATTGTTTTTTCTACGCAGAGCACGTTGAAGTGCATGAAGTAATAAATTCAAAATATATTACATATCGTATATTACATTTTCATTTAAAAATAAAATAGATACATAATAGGTAATTACATTTATTATAAATTAGTTTTTAAAAATAATTCTATTCTTTAAATTTAACAATCTTAAGTAGCATGTTCCCGTATTACCCATTAGATAGACACAGACGGCGATATTAATTGATTCATTATTATTAATACTTAGTAGTCTATTACCTATATATTTGTATACATGTTATTATAAGTATTATTAGCTATATGAAACATAGATTTATTATTTAATTGTAAATTTATTTTATTTAATACCTTTGTTGTCTTTACAGTTCAAAATTATTGTAGTAAAATTAAATCCGCACGATATAAGACGCCATCAATACTATTTAAACATCAATATTAGTATAATATCAATATTATCTACGTTTCAAACGTCTTGTCATAGCTATTTTCGTTTATCCAATTTCCGATTGTTATCATTTTACACTATTATACTCTTTTATTTAGGTAAATATTATGATTTATGATGTTGTCAAATCGCTGTATCTCTTGTATAAAAATCAAAGATGTTATACCTATGTATATGATATTTTAATCTTTTAATTACTATATTAAATTTGTGGTAACAACCGATAATGTTATTATATAATATGCACATAATATCATCTAATTATTTATGAAACTTAAACGTCCAATGAGCAGCATAATTGTGTGAACAATACACACAATTTATTATTATTAATGTATTTTATTAATGTATTAATGGTTATTGTGTCCCAGCATTATCAAAATAACATCGTTTCTTCACAAAAATAAAACAAAATAATAATACGATTAATAAAATATTTGGTCGTGTCAATGGCTTAGAAAAATTGGTATACAAATATTATAGATAACCGTAAGGTTTTGTATTTTTAAAGTATGATAATTTAAATATGGGTACGGCTAAATTAAAAATTTCTAAAAACCGTCCAACACGTTATTAAAATACCGGTTTTCGGTTATGGCCACCGTTGAAAAATTTATCCGTTTAGATCATCGGTTTGGTAACCGATGTTGAGTTTTTTTTACTTTTGGTGTTGATTATGGTTACAAAAAATTTGAAACCCTGGTTGTAACCGGTTTTCTGAATATTAAGGATAACTGTTTTATGACATAAATTTTATAATTTTAAATCTATATTATAATTATATATAAATATATATTGGTAATAAATACCAATATAACTATTTTAATTTTAATTTTAGATTTGTAAATAATAATATAATACGTATTTTTACATGTTTGCATCTGTTATTATGACACCTCGTTGTGCTACAGGAACGTTTGAATGAAATCTTGTCTAGATTTTTTGTAGTTTCTTGTGTTGCGATCGATCATATTTCTCTATACCGAGTCCTTTTCGTAAAGTTGACTATACTAATGTCACGAAATGTTATTTATAAAATTAGGTTATCTATCTCACTGTCGACAGTAATATAAAAACTTATTGATATTATTAATGGATTATCTTGACACAATTAACAGATAATATATTATGAGTATTTCATACTTTACTGATTTCATGTTTGGCATTTCGCCACAATACGCCTAGGTAATACGTTTTGTATATTAATGGTTATATTAAAGATTATTATATAGGTACAATTTTTAGTAATTATATATGAACTGAAAGAATTTAAAAACTTTTACCAACATATTATAATACATAATAATTAAGGCTGTGAATTTATAGGAAAGACGTATTTATTAATTTGTTTTTTTGCAGAGGGAATACTTATAAAACAGCATTATATTTCATAATTTATCAAAGAATTTATGTTTCAAACTTTTATTTTTATTTTTATTGATTTGCGCTTTTTTTAGTCATTTCACCATTTGAATTGCGTTTATGACATTTTATTAAAGTAAAAAAACTTTCGAACCTTAGGTATATAGTAAAAATATTATTGTTTTTGAATTTCTAGATCACATACATATAATATTATAACTAATATATAAATAATTTTATAAATACAATAGACTAATCTATTTTATATACAATTTATATAGGTATATTACTCATACGTTTATATATTTTTTTATTGTTTAATATTTACATTGAAGAAGTAATTTTTTTAGTAGTTTCCATAAATGTGAAAAAAACTATCTTTTACCACGGAAATATATAATATATAATGATGGGAAAATATCAAAATAATAAATAAATATATTTATATTTATTAATTAATATAAATATCATAAAAAGTCCGAGGAATAATTTCTACCACCTGTATCTAAACGTATTTTTAATTTTATAATACTATTATAATATTTTCAAATTGAAAATTTTAAACTGAGTGAGGTATTCATTGTTATTACTATAAATATAATGTTTATTTTTATTACATTTTTTCTGGAAACCACTTTTTAGATAGAAGGATCGGTCAAGTAAAAATGTTTGTCTTATTTGTTAGAAAGTACGTTGTATATGGTACTTTCTAGAGGTTTTTTTTATTTTTCCAAAAGTTTTCTATAAGCGTATAAAAAATTATCTTTTTGACGAGAAAATTGTATAAATGGAAAAATAACAAATAAAGTTGCAATAATATGCGAATATATATATGCATACGGTAACATGTTGTTTTTTTACAATTATAATAATAAATAATAACGAGTGAAAGTCGTGTTAAGCATAAAATGGAAGTCCTACATTAATTTGATTAATGACAATTTAAAATATTTAATTAACATTGAATGTTTGAATTATTTATGATGAGACGGCGTCATGCATAGGCAATTCAGGTACACGTGTACATAGAATATATATTAAACATAATAATATGTCATACTGAAATTATTTATAACAGCTGCAGTTGTTGGAACTCCCCTTATCAGTGTGCTATAAAATAATAAAATATAATATTTTACTAATGTTTTGTGTTTAATTCATATGTATTATTAAAAAATGTAGATAAGTCATTAACCTATACGTATTATGTACCTGAAAATTGTATTGCAATTCATTCGGGCTCGATTAACAAAAAAAAAAAAAACAAAAAATTATAAAATATTATTATTTCGCCTGGAATAAAATACCGGACGATTTTAAAGCGAAGTGCATACGATTTTATACCGTGGAATACTGTTAGTATTGTAATTCTATAAATTATTTGCTTAGAACGAAAAGGTTGTAAATACAGTTTTTTCAAGATCGAGTCTTTTGTGTATAATCTTATTAGCATTTTCGAGACTTGCGTTTTAAGCTGAAAATAAGATTTACTTATATGTCAATGAATAAAAACATAAAAAAAAAAAAAAAAAAAATCGTTCTATATCACATATAGAATAATAAAATATATTGTAGATTAAGTATGAAAAAAAAAAAAATTCTTTTCAACAAAATGCAACAATATATGAAATAATTTGCTTTCCGTTATAAGTCTGGAAAATCACATACCTACGCGTATATGCGTCACCGTGTTTTATTTGTAATTATTAATAGCCGAATGAAACCCGAAAATACCTTTCCGAATTATTAACGTTTAATATTCATATAGATAACACTTAAACGTATATTATTATGCTCGCGGTAACTATACTACCTACGGTAATTCAAGTTGCATAAAAGTAATTTCACATCATATATATTGCGCTTGTTTTGAGCGAAAAATATTAAGTCATTAAATTTTCAATGGCCGAACGCCGTACTTATGTCAATGCGCCCTGTATAATCCTGTAAAATTCCCTGCAGCACTTATAGGTGATTCAAAGGCTGGTACTCACATATATTAAACGTCTCATCAAGGATATTATATTCGGTCTATTGACAAGTATGGTGGGTGTTGTTAAAGGTCTTGTGATATATCAAAACATGACGTAAGGTTCAAATCGACGTTTGTAATAATATATTACATATTATGATATATATATGAATATATTTTTTGGTCGAATAGGGTTTGAAATGGCTTTTACTTTTATTTATATGGACGTTTAAAAACTACCGTGTTTTTAACAGTTTGATACGCATAAAATAAATAAGTACGTGACTAACGGAAAATGTTTAAATTATAAAATGTCCACTAGCTGGTGGTTGACGTTGGAAAATTTTATCATCTCGCTCGTATAGAGTCGATTGCACGATATAATAAACTGTATAACTTTTTATGGGATCTGCTCCAAATCCGTGTCGAATAATTTTTACAAACCGTATAATTCGTATTATTTTTCTTTTAAATTACATCATGTTTAAATTATAAACTTAAACATATATAACATATAGCATAATATAGAAAATAAAATTAAATATAATCTTGGAGCAGTTTTTGGACTAACTTTCTGGAGAGAAAATTAATTAAGTAATTTAGTTTGTAGCTGTGTATGTTAATATAAACAAATTTTGATCGAATAAGTCAATTTTTATATGCTTACATTTTATATGTAAGTACCTAAATATTTTTTATTAATTTTCCGTTCCGGAAACTAGGTCATTAGAGTTACATTTATTATTATCGATATTGAGCTGTAATAACAAATTGGATATAATTTATTTTTAAATATATATATGGAACAAATATCAACGGAATGGGGAAGGTTATATTTTACATGATTTTAAGGAAAATTATTATTTTTATTATGTTTATTTCCTCTTTTTAAAAGCAATTTCCCAAAACCTAGCGCTGGTCCTGCATGGAATGATTACATTTATATAGAATACAAAATACATAGATATAAAATAATTTATCAAAATATAAAATAATAACATTTTTATATAAGTACGGTGTTTATTAATTCAATTTCAATTTTTTTTTTTTATTTATTTTGTTGCGAAATTCGATTATTCTTCATTTTCGATGAAAAGTCCAAAACATTTTGTAAGATACATTGACTAATGTTTTTTCTTCTATCATCTTAAAAATTCTGACCCCCGTTTAGAATAGGTTTTATAACTGGAATTATGCTTTTGGAAATTAAGAAGCTGTGGTTCAATTTTGTATATTTGGTTTAACTATTGTTCTTAATGAATTAATTTGTGTTTTTTCTTGAATTTTTTTTTCGTATTTTAATAGAAATTTAGTTTTTATTTAATTAATATTTTTGTCTAAAATTGTTTCTTTAATAATATATTTTTCATAACGTGATATGATGCTAGATTTAGTTTGGATATTACTATAAGCTCTTCCAAACATTTTTAGATTATTCATCTAGTATTTCGTTTCCCTTAATACCATTAAGGTCAGGAAACTAAATCAATACTATATCCGTTCCTTTATCTAAGCTTTATTGTGATTTATTCTGTATTTTTATTGGAATATCCTTAAATTTTAACTTATTGTTTATGCTATTAGTTTTATTCAGAGAATCACTTTCATACTAAGTGATTCTCTATTTTGTAGGTATATTCCTTTTTAATATATAACAATAAAATAAAATATATTACAATATTTTTTAAAATAAAAATATCTATTGCTACAGGTACATATATAAAACATGCATTAGATAATATATGAAATATATATTTATTTTTAATTCCTACTCTTAATTTATTCTATGTTATTCAAAGAAACTGTAAAGGAACCCGGACTTTTATTAATCGTTTAATATCAAAATTCAATTATTGGTTAATATTTAGTGAAAGCTCAAATTATATTTAAAACGCGAAAAGAACCGTAATCAAAAAAAAACTTTAAAGATCCAACATCTTATTTATTTAGTTTTTAATTGTACGAATATTTTACCCTCCAAAGTACCTACATAATATTTTTAGTTTGCGATTAAAACATAAAAATGACATCACATATTATTAACATTTTTCTTTCTTTTTTTTTAAACTATACAAGTTTACGGTAAGAGACTATTTAAATTTCGTTTTTGATTAATTTATAAAATTATGTAATTATGTAATAAACTTCAAAAGAATTAGAACAAAGGGAAATATAGGTGTACCATAGTAAAGTACATACTTCAAAATGAAAAAAACGTTTTCAGTCGTCCAGCAAAAATGTATAGTTTATAATTTATTTAAATTTTATAGCATTACTTAAAATTAATGAACCGTGATTATTTCTAACTCGTTCTATTTCGGAATATTTATGAAATTTTATTGTTTAATTATAATTATTTTTATCTTATAAATACGTGTCTATTTTCTATTGAATTATAATTAAAATGAATCTAAAGTTTTATTTTCAAAAGTGATCATATTATCATTTTTGATCCTATGATCAAAAACTATATATTTTGTTCTTTAAAATGCAGATGATTTTTTCACCATTTGACGCATAAGTAATACATCAATAATAAGCTACTATATATTGTAGTGAACCAGCAATAAATCATCTGAATTCCGTTGAGAAATATGAAACGATAAAGACGTCATTTGGTTTTTGAATGGTCTTTTTCTTCTCGGTCCTACTGTTCTCGTACAGCCACTCCATTAAATTCTGAATTACTCTTTATCTAATTAGGGTAGTAATATTTCAATGATTTATATTTATTGCACATGAATATTTTTTTGTAAACAATTATTATACATTGTATAATAATTGTAATTTATAAAATAAATAATAAATAATAAATATATTTCTTTTTAAAAATAATGAGTTGAAAAATATAGGGGAAAAAGCTTAAAAATCTACACTATATGTAGATAGTCAGAAATTTAATAAATGCTTAATTTGTTTTTCGCCTATCGGTATAGATATTTTTGTTTGGCCAATAAGTCGTATTTTTTATTTACAATATATTTCTTGTTATATAATAAATAACAAAATAGTCGTTATAAATCAAGAACTAATCAATTATTGAGATATGTAAAACGTATCTATATGAACCTCAGTTACTGATGACCAGATGAGATAATTTTAAATTCATTATATTGTACAATATGATATTTAAATTTAATTTTATTTGATTTTACAGGAATGTATTATCATATTTTTGGGATAATAATTTGCTAATTTCATTGTTTCTTAGATAACATCAATTTTAACTTTTGATTCTGCGAAGTAAATTTGTTTTATACATATACATTAACTCTTACCTTGATGAAGTTATAAAAAAAATTTTTTTCTATTAAACTAGATTAAAGAATTAAACAGTAATTGTTTAACTTTACCTGACTCAGTAATATATGTAATAACAAAAAAATACAAGTATTATATATACTAGTATACTAGTATTGTATATAATGAAAATATGTCGTGTCGACAAAAATATGTTTTTTGAAGTGAAAATGTTTTAATGTAATTTAATCCTTTCTGAAAATGATAGAAATTAAAAGGTCTCATTAAAATATCTACTATTTTTAATTATATATGTACATATAAATTATAATATATGAAGTATTTAGTATTTATAAATAAATATATAGACGTAAATATGAGAAATGTATTTTAGCAAATAGTTTTAAAATCTTTTAAGTGTTTAAACTGAACGTTGAAAATTGTTGATAATAATTTGTTTTCGAAATTCATTCTCTCATAAAAATATGGACGATCTAGTTGTTATTCCTCTAAAAATCAACTTATAATTTATAATCCAATGTATACGAATACACTACTAAATTAATATTAAATTATTTAATGTGTATACTTTCATAATTTATGATTAATTTAACTTATTTCTCTGTAATATGTTTATACTTTCATCCTTTGCACAAACTTCAGCTACTTATTAATTTTTTTTATTTTTAGCGTCATTGGATAGCCCATAGGGTATAGTAAATCTAATATTTATAAAATAAACAAACTTCAATATTCTGTTAAATTTCAAGGCGTATTGGCATATTATATAATACGAACAGGTATAGAATGCGTTTGTATAATAATTAATTAATTAGTATTCTTTAGGTACTTAAATGTAATTTGAATTTTTATTTACGTTCGAAACAATTTTTTCTTTCTCGAAAATGCGTAATAATTGTTCAAAAATGTCTAGATATTCGTATTGTAGTCACTTTCACTATTTTAATCCAATAATATTTTCCAACAGCGTATAAATTAGTGCGAAATACATAATATTACACAAAAGCCTTTAATACGATTTAATATGTTCGCTCACAGATGCAGTTAGTTTTAATAGTGGTTCATTCGTTATGACTGGTCCCTTAATAGCTCGACGTTGTTCATCGTGAAGGTTATATATGGTATTTTATTATAAATGAAACTATATATTAATAAATTACAATCTAGAAAAAATGAGAGAAAATCTTGGTTTACTAAAAGTTTACGCATACATATCACGAAAAAGGGTTTTAAAAAGTTAATTTTAGTATTAAATGTTTTAAATTAGTAAAAATTATTGATATTAATAGATAAATGATTATAAAAATACTTTTCTGGAAAATTTGAATGTATACTGAATTATAAAAATCTTATCGTGGACTAAAAATGAGAAGACTATCTCGATCTTTGAAAATTTTTCCGGAGAGTATTTTTAAATTTCTATTATTGTTTATTGCTTATTGATGCCCAAAAAGGCAATAAAATGTACAAAAAGTTACTTATAAGTGATAATATAAATTTAGCTTAAGAATATAAAGATAATAAAATAAAATGAAAACTATTAATATAGTGAAATAAACAGTATTTTTAAATATAAAGATAATTTCTAAAAACGTTATCTACTCGTATGTGAACAATTTACTAAACAAAATTTAAACATAGATGCCGAAGTTTAGATTCACTATCAAAATTAAAGTCAAAATAAGCAAGCCTATACAAACCCGAAGCATACATCTTTTAGTTTGATTATATCTATATAATTGTGTGTGGAATGATTCATAAAAGATAATTTTAGATTTGGAGTAAAACGTTGGAACCAATAAACCTATTTCTTCTATTATTTTGTAAAAAATAATTTTACCTTTAAAATTTAAAAAATAAATTTATATTATATTTTTAAATCCATCGTTAAATTTACGTCTAAAGAAATTTGAGTGTAATTTCTATTTTATATTATATATCAAAAATCTAATTTCAAAGCCATATCCTTTATAGGTCAATTCATCACAAACTTACAAGATAATTATCTTAAGAAATAAGTTTTTATATTATTTAAACGGCTTATATGACCAAGCTGAGATGGGTTCTATATTATGGATCTATACTCTAAATGCTAACGTACTAGACAACAATATAAAGTTTTTAGACATTGGATATTTTTAAAGACCTAACATTGACGCCTGATAAGCTCTAACATGCTCATCGTTTTGTTACGATTAAATAAAATATGTTCCGAAAAAGAGAGAGAAAAACATAGGATGATACCCAAATTTCTAATAGAAGAGAATAACTCGAGCTCTTGGTCATCAATAAAATAATTTATATACATGGTCAATGGTCATCTAATAAAGGATATTTGGGCACATTTATCAACATTAATTTTAAGCGGTTATCAATATACCAATTTGGAAAACGAACAATATAATCAACCTCTTACAATCCTTTAGGGAATTCACTGACATATACGTTTATAAGTCAACAGAAAAAAAAAACATTTTTAGAATCGGAACACACACTTTAAATCATTAATAAACAACAAAAATAATAAGGGGAATATATATCCACCTTGGGGAACACCTGAAGGGACACTAAATTCAGATGAAATTTGATCAAAAATGTTAAGATGTTAAGTCCTATCCGATAAAAAGAAACTTAATCACGATAGTAGAGGACCAACAATGCCAAGAGTGCTAAGTTTATTTTTTAAATAAAACATGATCAACCTTATCAAATGCTTTATTGGAATCAGTATATAAAGCTTCCACTTGTCTTCTTTTTTCTATAGTACCGAACAAATTTGTAATATACAATAAAAATTAGTACAAGTTGATTTGTGGGTCCAAAAGCTATGCTGTACATTTATTGTAATACTATTAAACATACAAGATAGTTTTAGCTCAAGTGTTTTTTCAAAAAGTTTTGGTAACGGAGCTCAATTTAGAGATTGGGCGATAATTTCTTACTAAATTGCGATTTCCAGACTTAAAAATAGGTATAACGAAACTAGACTTTCACAGACAAAGAACAATAATATGAGCAAGGGACATATTATATAAAGTATATACTGTCGAGCAAGAGCAACAACACTTAGATAAAACAATAAAAGATATTCTATCCGGTTCGTAAATGTTATACAGACCCATACTTGTAAGACATTCAAAAACTTCAGATAAGGTTATGTACATAGATGAAACGTTTATTATAGATTCCGGTAACAATTTAGGAGACTGACGGATACTAAAATATTGAGAATTAATGTAAACCGAAGACAAATAATAATCAAATTCATTAGATATGGCTTGGCTATTATATAATATATAATTTAATTAAATTTGATTAATCGTAAGACATAGAGGATGGACCTAAGTTATATATATAGTCTTATATAGAGGTTTTTGATAGAAAATTCGTTCTAGTTGGTACTATTTAAAGATAATTTTTGATTTTTTAAGTAGTTTTCAAAAACGCAACGAAAAAAATACATTTTTTAAAGAAAATACCACGAAAAGTTATTTTAAATGAGATAATAATAAATAAACTAGTCATAGTAACTGACTAAATAAATAGTAGATGTATACTACTTTATAATTACCAAAAAACCAAAAATAAATTAGAAATTAGAAAATTAAAATGACAGAAAATTTTTATACAAATTGCTTCCTGACTACTATTTACGAGTTGCCTTTTGGATTAATATTAAAATTTATCTTTATCCTAATAATCACAAACCATTAACGGAAGTTCAAAAAAGTTTTCAAAATACAACAAATAACAATAATTTAAAAAGAAAAGGCTAAGTAAGTACCAAAGAAAACTAAAACTTTTTAGTGTAAAAAACCTTTAAAATAACTACGTGGTTACATTTTCAATAAATTTTATAAACTACTAATTTTTTTATTGAAGTCAATTCATATAGACATTTTTGGGAAGCAACACGTTTGTTATATTGAACCACCTAACTATTTTTTTTTTTTTTTTGGCCTTTTTATTTTTGATAATTGATGAGGATGAAGATTGCGAATATTTTGAAAGATGACTGGTATACTCCGATAAATGAATACTTATTTCCTTAGGTTTAATATTTAATATTATTATATTATAATATGAACACATATTTCTTAAATTGTATTTTATACACTTTTCATTATTGATCTTTTTTTTTTTAATAATTATACAGAATATAAACCTGAAATTTCAATACAATCGATAAGTAAAACTATGAAATAAAACACCATAATTGTATTAATGTAGAACTGTCCTTATTCAGAAAGTTATTTATTTTTTAAAAATTTCTATTCAGTAACTTTTAATTTTGGGTACTACTTATATATTATATTCGTGAATATTTGAATTACCAAATAATTTATCAACTTTTGGTTTTTAAATTTCAACCACTATTTTTTTAGTAATGCTTGATGATGTTTTTGAAAAAAAAAAATTAAGCATTTATAATTTTAGTATCTATATGCATTTAAATATAAATTATTAAGTTTTTTGTGAAAAAATACTCCTGAAAATACGTTTTAAGTTAATACAAAATTATTATAGTATTGTTATACCTGTATAAAAGGTAAAAATTATTAAACTATTAAAATATTCATGAACTTCATAGTCAAAAATATTTGAAAAGAAAATATTGCAAGAAGTTCATACTTTTACAAATAATAGGGGTTTTTATATTTATTCCTATTTTACGTCTTTTTGGGAATCAAATAATATTTAATTTTAAATAGGTATCGTAAAGTCATTAAAATATGATACTAAAATGTTTACTAATATATCTAATGGTATAATTTATCATTATCTCAGAACTATAATAATAAAGATGTTCAATAAGTTTCTAATACTTTTGAATTAAGCGATATAAAGACAGAACAATTTTTTTTTTGGCATATTGTGATTTTCAATTCGTAAAACTATATAAATTCTTTGTTTTTTTTTTACCAATGTCTATAATTACTTTAGCTTCGAATGAACGTTCTTTTCCGTCAATTAACTATAATCTAAGAACTTACACGCATAATACCATCAGCCAATAAATGCATTTTGTACGTAGAAAATATATCAAAAATACATTTTGATTTAACAAATTTAGAATAAATAAATAAAAATGTTTTTTAAAAATCCACGTACTTATATACATAGTGCTTTGAATTTTTTTAAAGTTTAAAGTAGGTATGTTTTTTTCGAATATTTACTGTTTTTTAAGTTCTTTGTTATTTCAATTAATACGGAGAATTAAAGTAAAATGTTTAATTTTAGCGTATATAGTCGGAATTGAAGTAAAATTGAAATAAATGACAATCTCATAATCTCACAATCTTCATAGCCTATGAACGTTTTATGTTTAAAAATATCACTCTGTATAATACTGTTCTGATTACATTTTTTATACGCCAAACAAGCGTTTTCGAGGGGAACGGTTATTGACTATATTTGTTATCTCTCGGCCAGTATTATAGAGTGAAAAGAAATGTTTAATATGCATATATAAGGTTACTAGATTTTTTAGCGTTGAAAATAATATAGTATGAAATCGTTTTAAAATACAATATTATCATCGTCGTTTGGAGTGCGTACTCGTATCCAGTGTAAACCGTTCGTATAATGGATGGTCGCGAGAAAGCCGAGTTAAAATGCCCGACTAGTGCCAGTGCTCGAAATTGCTCATGGGCGACTCGGGGTCTACGTGAATATATAGATAACCGTACTGTATATGATATTCCATTTAGGGTTTATCGCCAAATTTGTTGGCGTCAAATTGCTCTGGTGTAATCATCCCTGTTTTGGAACGCTCGTGTACCCAATAATACGTCTTTGTATATTATATGTTTTCATAATTTACGGAAAACGCAAAAAAGGACGTGATTTATAAATTATAATTTTGAGGAAAAATTTTTCATATACATATATATATATGGTTTTCAAATAATAATAATTGATTGCGAAAAAGGAAACCAAAAATTATCGTGTATCCGAAAGAGATTAGTGATCCCAATATATATTATATATTATGATACCACGGACAAGTCGTATACGAAAGGAGTACGTTAATTTACCTAAATGTCTATCCATTTATTATTCAAATCAGATTACATTTTAATGCCCAACAATTTTTTTTAATAAATTTCCTTGAAAAATTTGGTCTCTTTTGGCCTAAACCCACCAAAAAAAAAAAAAAAAATACCCTAAAAAAGTGAATTTTATGTAATGGAAATTTGTTTCACTTTGAAGAATAGAAAATTAAAATCTGATCAGTAAGAGACGTGAAAGCACATTGACCGATGAGTAGATTACTATAGTGGTGGACATATTACATTCGAAATCATTAATAATACACAAAAAATAATAAAAATAATGAAATAAAACATTCAATAACATTATTCTGCAGAGCGGAGCTTCAGTGTATTTAATATAATTAATATTAGTCAAATATTTTTTTCTGAAAACTTTATGATGTATTTATAGTAGTAAAATATATTCCCTGTGTAAATCTCAAATTTCTATACATATTTATTTCGGAATTCTGAAGAAATTATTTTTTTCTAAGAAGAAAAGAATTTGAAAAATTACTTTCTTAATGTAGTATTCCTACTTTTCTGTATAAATTTTCTATTAAAGAATGCAGGGTACACGAGTACCAGTTGGAAGTCTTCCGATCAAAATATTTTTTATGGGTAAATAAAATAAACATTATAAAACCACATAGCTTTCTAGATGGGATCGTTCAAAATCTAAAAATATAAATTAAGAAAATGCACAAACAGCATGTATAATCAAAATATTATTTAAAAAAGTTTTTTTTTTATCGATTATGAAATAATGAAAGAAAGATAAAATTGTAATAATAAAAAAATATTATTTACAGGTTATATTTTAGAAAATTGTTTATATATTGAAACTATATGAATAAAAATTTTTTCTATATGCCTACAAAATGGTAGAAAAATTCAATAAAACTCACAAAAATCAAATATTTCTCCCCAAAATATTATTATTTGGATATAGTATATATTTTAGATATTTAATATAGTTATAGATGGGCATCAACTACCTTATTAATAAATTAAAGTTAAGTTATTATTAATTTTTAATTAAACTAATTATTTTAGTTCACTGTTATTTTATCATATTCTCTATAGGTAGTTAAAAAAATTTCTGGATAAGTTAATAGCTAATACATTTTTGTTTGTTCATAGTAAACAATTAACTTGACAACAAAAAAGTAAAAAGCCCATTGAAAATGAAACGTTTTATTTAGTTAATTATTTTAGATATCCTTTTTTGTCTGTAAACTGTAAACCCTGTGTAACTCGATATAACTATTATTCCGTTATTACGAAAAAAAATCAATTATATTATTATTATAGATGGAAAATGGATAAAAAAAAAAATTGATGATTAAAATATAAATTAAAAATACCGGAGAATAAGATACAAATATTTATTGAAATCCTACCAACAGCTTGCGCACCGCTATGAATGGCGTTCAATAATGAATCGAAATGCTCAATATATTTAGGTATTTCGATCAGGATCTAGAAAATCTCGACAACCAATCGACTGATAAGACAATCGACCGACAATTTTATTTCGTTAAATAAGATATTAAAGTACATTAAAATATTGTGTAGGTTAATAATTATATAGAAATTTGTTAAATAATTTTAATATAAAAATTATAATGTTGGAAATAATGATAATAATTGTTAATAAATATGTTAATAATTATAATACAGAAAAAAATAAAAATTATAATAATATCTAATGAAAATACGAAAAAAGTACCGACGACTCGGCTACAATCAATAATAAAATGATGTTTCGGATATTTAAAAAAAGTTTTTAATGCATATACGTATAGGTATATTTTTTTAGGTAATTTTAGGTGAAAAATAAGTTTCTTTTTACTGCACATGATTCGAATGCATGATTTTAGATTTTTACGTACTTTTTTTATGTACTTCTATGTTTTATTTAACGAAATAAAACTGTCGGTCGATCGTCCTGTCGGTCGAATGTCCCAGACCCATTTCGATCGTAATTTACCACGATAATTTCGCCGTGTTCGTCGTGTTACGTTTTACGAAGTTTTTAACGACAGTATTTCGCCGATTACAACGTGCAATTTAAAAGACATTAAACCGACGACGACGACGACCGTGTATAGTTCGTACACTGTTTTCGTTAGGAATCCTAACCCCCATACGCTTCATCCCCTTCCCGCCGGCACGTAAGAATAAGACGGTTGATCGCGACCGCCCGGTAAGCATCCGTGTCTACGGCGTGCACGTCTGCTCGGGCAGATATGGCGACATGTGCGTTTTCACGGTCAATTAACGGGGCCGGCCATAGCCGTTAACCGCGTGTTATGTCGGGTGGCCGAGTATTACATCACCCACCACCACCCACCCCGCGTACGGTCATCTGCGGACGAATAACACATAACGTTGTAATAGTAATATATTATGTACGGAGAATATGCTACAAGCAGATCGATTACCGTATACGCGCCGACCGCCGTGGTCACACTGGCGTGCGCGTTTCCCGAGCGCGCGACGAGCATTGTCGCCGCGGTCGTCGAGCGGTAAACACGCGCGCGCGCTCACACTGTTCGCGGGGACGCGGTTCAGTGGCGGCGTCGGTGTCGCGCGAACGCCAGCCCGTCAGTGCACTGCGGGACACGGGCTCACTCGTCGTCATTGCCTTGGCCCACCCTCCCCCCCCACCGTTGACATATTTTCGTGTGACATAACATGGCGTTCCCCGCCGACAGTCGGCCGTGCGGTCGACGAGATACATCGTCCGGCCCGGTGTAGCTGACCGCCGACATGGCTGTGGACGACCGCGACGAGCTGGAGACGCCGCTGATGCCACCGTCACGAAACGACGGCGGCGGTGGCAAGGCGTCCGTGGTGGTGACCATGGTGCCGAAGGACGGGTGCGCCTACACCGCGGCGTCCAGCCTGCGGTTGATCAGGGAACCGTCGCTGCAAGCGCGGCCGCCATCGTTGGCCGCGTGTCCGTCGGCCGACGGCCAGCGGAAGAAGAGCTCGGCCAACGGCGGGTTCGCCATCAAGTCACCTTCCAAGTCGGCCCATTCGTCCGTGTCCGGCAAGACATCGGCTCAGGTATGGTCGGGGAACGGAACCGGTTTTGCCTAGCGCGCCACCCACTCTTCGCGGTATACATATAGGCATACATACAGGATCGTCCCGATGGGAGGTGGGAGGGGGGGTGTCTCACCAAAGCAGTCCGTAAAGATATTAACAACAACAACAACAACAACAACAACAACAACAATAACAACAATAACGATATTATTATATATATCTGTATCGATCTTGGAGCGTCCGGGGCGATAGTGGGCGGGGCGTAATCTATGTTGCATAGTATCTCCGCCGGTGCCCGACCGCTCGCAGACTGCGTCGTTCGGAATCGTCGGACGGGCGGCGGAGGCGGTTAGGTAGATTCTTCGCTCTCCGTACGTAAATATAATAATAATATGTTTTAGTATAATAATTTACGCAGCGTGCGCGCTTAAAGTAGACACTCGTACACTGACACGCTCGTGTGCGTGCACTTTGGCGTCGTTTCTCGTTGTTTCCCATCGCCGTTTGGTCCGGAATTAGATTTCAACTGGAACGTTCACGTAGTCTGTGCCGGTGAAATTATTATTCCTTCGATCGGACGGCCAAGTACACGAGACGAGTGCTCCGGCCGCGTTTTTGCGTTTGCACGTATGGGCCTGTTTCCTTATTTCGGGCATTGTCACTCACAAGTCCGTCGGCTATGAATGGATGAAATATATATAATATATAGATTTTTTTTTTTTTTTTAAATTAAATATATAAATACTATGTCTGTTATGATTTTTTTTTGTTTATTTTTCCTGGGCGCGTTTTTATCGTTTTACACTGGAACCCTGCCTGGACGTGTTTGTTATCGATTCGTTTCGCACATCGTTCGCCTCGTGGACATCGAAAGAGTTCCGGACGATATACAAAATAATATTGTATAAAATATATTATTGATTCGTGTCGAATTTGTGTGTTTTATCGGCGTGACGCCAACAATATAGTTACGAATATTATACAGAACACTACGGGCCGAATTATAAACCGCGTGTTTGTTATACAGACAGAGGGACGGTGGATTTTGGAGACCGACGTAGTGTCTGTCGGTATTTCGCGCGCGATATCGATACGAGCGAGAGAGCTGCCGTTTAAAAGATAAGCTCGAAAAAGCGGAGTTTCCTTTTAACACACAAAATTAATTCAGAGATGTGAGTAGTTCCCGACCGGGCGGTTTTCAAAATGTTACCTAAATTGTATTTTTAAAGTACAGACTGTACTTTATATCTGACAATCGTCAATGAAAATTGCCTACGCAGAGCCCTTGAAAGTCGGGCGAGCGGTGTGTCCTTTAAAGAAAGTTCGACGATCTATTCACGATCGTCCCGAAAACTGTTCCGAATATTATAGGCACTCAAAATATGCTCGAATGGAAAAATCATGACCAAAGGAAAAAATTGGATTTTAAATACTTATTGAATGGAGTGGTGGGGGGGGGGAGAGAGGAATACGTTTCTGTCAAAATCGATTCTGTCTCATTTTGGTCTGTGTATATTCTTACCATTCTAGTTTGGCCCGGGGTAGATGAAATAGACTGGGTGTTTTTGAAAAAAAAGAGCTTTCTTTCAATTAAATTAAAATTCATTGAAAACAAAAACTTTTATTTAATCATTGATGACCTCCGTAACCGTAATTTTTGTAACCAGACGATAAGAAAACGATGGAATACGGTTTCAATTTTCATGTTGGAAATAAACTAATACAATTATTCTAGTCCAGCGAGGTACCACTCATTACTGTTTCCTTTGTATGACCAATTATTTTGAATTATTTCGTATTTTCCCTTCTAAAATACCAAATTATATGGTGCCAACGATTACCGTAAATATTTTTATATAATCTGTTCATTTGTAGTTATTTTATGAAATTAATCGTTTTTAAGAGTATTTAAATAATTTTTAGAATTCGTTACTTGATTTTCGACACATTTCATTTACAGCCTCACAAACTATTTTCGACTTTTAACTTCCACAGCTTTTATTTTACATAAAATGTACTGTTTGTGAATAGTATTGATTTTATGTATAAAATGTCTATTCAACTTATACTACACAATTTTTTCCAAACAATCTATAGGTACTTTCAAGTTTATATAAGTTAGTTTTATAGATTAAAACGTTGAATATTTCGAGAGTTTACAATATTGATGTATTTTACTATTTTAGCATCACGAAATTCAAAATATTGCATACTCGAGGAAACGGGAATAAGCAAATTAACTGAACTGCAGGTACACCGACCAAAAAAGGAAAGGTTCGTTTTGGCTAAAAGGGTTTCACCCGACTAATGACCAATTATGTATAGACATTTTATGCAGTTAATAAATGCAAATATGTTTTTAGTTAGTTTTCAAACAGAAACATCGTTTTTCACGTAGTGGATGCCAAATAACCAGACAATTCCTATAGCATTTATCCAAAATTAATATTTTTACATAATCGTAACATTTTAACATTCAAATTTTTCGGTTTTGAAAGTTTTAATTCTCTAGTAATGTGTGGATAACTGAATTATATATACTTATGTGATTATAATATAAGCTCTTCAATATAGGTAAATTTTATACGATATGCAATAATTATATATTATAATATTTTAAGAGTCTTTATATTGAAGACGACGAAAAACATTAGCATTTATATGTAACATTTGTAACTTTACTTTAATGGACACAGTCATTTTATTATCGTCATAATATTTTAGGTACTAATAATATGCAGCTTATATAATTAAGTATATTCTACGACGTTTTTGACATACACTTTTTCTTAAGCCAAGTTTTGACGAAAAAATATAAAATAATATTGAATTTTACTTAATCCACGTCGGTGTAATGTGGTAGAAATAGATAGTTTTATTTGCAGCCGTATGCTTGTACATATAAATCAATGTGGATTATTTAAACTTTATACAAACTTTAATAAAATGTCTATTTAAATGTATATAATTGTTTTGTTATCCGACTATCTGAATTACCCAGCTTCGTCCACAAATAGTTTTACCGTTTAGTTAATGATTATATTTACATTATTACAAAAACTGAAAACCATTTCCTCCCTCCCCCCTTTCCACCATTTAAACTCGAATTTTGAAAAAAAAAACTCACTTGGCGACCATACACGTCATTAAAGGAATATTCTCTAAAAATTTTAGATTTCTATGACCAAAAATTTGGGCTGGGCATTGAAGAGTCAGTCAGTCAGCACATGGATTTATAAATGTATAGATTAGGTAGGGTACTATAACTATTATTACGAACAAAACGATGATGTTCTCAGTTGTATTTTATCTAACGCTAGTTATAATGGTAAAATATGTTCACGTAAAACAAAACGAAAATGCGTTCAAAAATGAATTTCGAATTAAAACGTCTATTGTAATCTTTGTATAGAGAACAACATTTTAAAGATGGATTGTTCGGCGTTTTTCATAAAAGTTACGTTGATTTAAATTAAGTTTTTTCAATACAAATTAGACTGTATGAATTGAATACTTAGAAATTTGTAAAAACCTAAATAAAGAAGGTTTGTTTTTGAAACGTCGTCATCGGCAAATTTTATAAATAAGAAGGTAAATAAATGTTAAAAGTAAAACTTCTTTCAAATACTTTTCTGTTTTGCGTAAACGTGATTTTTTAAACATATATCGTGATTAGATATATAACGTTACAAACTGATACTGACACGTGGAATTATTTCTATAATTTAACTTTAGAATAATGTATTTTAAAAATGTTTAAATTAATATTTTTCGAAAAATGTCCTTAATATTTCAAAAATAAATTGAGTTTTAATTAAAAAAATTAAACAATTTATATGCACATACATATACATGTTTTGTTAATAAATAAATATATATATAAATTAATTAATTAATTTGTTCAATAATTCGAATAAATAATTTCAATATTTAATCAATATCCATGTATACTGTAAGGACACAATTATAATATGTAATGAGTATTATAGATTCTACAATTTATTTATTAACATATTATTGATTTCGATCGCTGAAAATATACTTGTCTCGGTACATTTACATAACATTTATTATAGCTTATCGTATTATATAAACTGTGTTCACACATTATTATGTATTTGTGTCCTGAAACTCTCGTTGACGACAATGGCATTCAATCAATAGTTCCTTTCGAAGTGCGTATTTGTTGAAAATTATTTTTAGATATATATTTTTGTAGGGCAGTCAAGAAATATTTTTTCGAAGAAGAGTATATCTGAATAAAATATTACTGTCTCGTCTATTTTATTACACGACATTCAATAATATTCTTTGTTGAAAACACGTTGCAATTTCGAAATTATTGTAAATCAATACTTGTACGGAAGAACAAACGAAAAATATGAAAAACATTCCACAAAAAGTAAATCAAGAATACATATTATCAGGGAGGGATAGACAGTACCCACACAGCATTATATATTTAATAAGTATATTTACTAAATATTTAAAATTAAATATTTCGTTTAAGAATAGTTTAATTTTCATAGATTGAACACTTGTTTTGAGGTTGAACGAATGTTCAAAAACAAACTTTATTTTAAATTGAAAATATTTATTAAATAATAATTTTTTATAAATATATTATCTTAATAGTATTTAATTATATTGTAATTAATTATAAGTAATACCTGTATTGCTATAATAAATTGTATTTTACTAAAATGTCCATTTTTATACAAAAATTTAATTTACACGGTAAAGTTGTCCAGCTATAGGTTATATATACCAACTCGTATGTGTGTATATATATATATCTGATAGGTGGTATTTGATATATTCGAAAAACGATTATTATGAGATTTAATAAAAATAATTTCTGTAAATAGCTCAAAAACGGTTAAACGTAAATAATAATACTAATAATACTGTATTCAGAGCTAAATTATTTAGGACTTTTAGGATTATATAATCTTATATAATATGATATTATTGTATTATATTAGGATTATTTTCCGAATTATAATAAAATAACCAAATAAGATCTATAACACGTGTTTGGCAATTTAAATAATCTTTTCTCTACTCAGTTATTATGTCTGTCATAAAAGTATTCCTCATTAATTTCCCGTCAACCACGGTTCTAGAGTCTCTCCTTATCATTAGGCATCTAATCGTTATTCATAATTTTCAACTACATTTTGGTAATTCTCATCTCATTCTCAATGTTTGTCCCCTTTCTTTAAGTAAGCCTTTGGGAATTTTTAACTGAAGAATTCGTCTAATATCTTATTCATATTCCTCTTTGTTTATCCTCCTCTTTCCTATCATATAAATTTGTTGCTTTTCAATTTATGTTATTTCGTTGGTTTTTCTCCAGATATTCTACTTCTCCGGAATTTCCGTACTCTCTACGACATTATAATGCCTTATTTATATTTAATGCTGCTCTTTAATCTAATATTTTGTTTTTATTTTTTATTCTTATACATTTCTATTGTTATTTTAGCTATTATTAAAAATATATTTATTTTATTATACATTGAAATATCTACTAGTTTCTGAGCTGTAATATTTTATAAAAATAAAGGTATGTTTAAAAAAATTATTACATATTTAGGTATGAGTTTATTTTTAATTTATACCAAACACTATACTTTTTATTAACAGATTATGCATCTAATTCTTGAATTAAAAAAAAAAAAAAATCGGAAAAGTATAGAATGGAAACACTTCACCACGTCGAGTTATCAGACAGGATACTCTTGGTGGACGTATAGAATTTGGAGGCAATGACGAATCATATTCCGTATAACGAATCGGAGTGGAGCTCGCGGTGTAATATTATACAAAAGTGTTCAAATAAAAATGTTTAAATCACATTATCCCAGTAAACAACAACAATTGTTTTCTAGTGTATAAACGTAGAATTATTCTACGTTTATTTAACGTATTTTATTTAGGCATAATTAATACACGAAGAAACGTATAATCTACGTAGAACATTAGTCAAAATATAGAATTTATTTATACTATTTTCGAGTTGAAATGTCAATATCTCAACGTAAATTAATCGTGTGATAAATTTATACGCGTTTACGTTTACCAGTGGCGACTCGTTCATATAGGGACGATGGGATTTGTCACCCTTTCTGAAATCGTAACAAATTACTTATTTACAATAGCTAGATGATATTGATTTAAATATATTAACAATTATTTATATTTACATTGTAATGCATTTTCAAAATATTACTATCGAAAGTAAAAATTGTTTTTCGTTGTTATGAAAACACTACGAGATTATCGGAGTTTAGAAATACAATAATGTATAGGCAATAGAACCACAGAATATTCTGTGATAACACAATTTAAATAGATACCTTATTATCCATCTGCGCGGTTATCCTGCAGTAGTATCGAACAACGCCCGTGTATTTACTGTGTTCGGGACGCGTGCACATTTCTATGTTTATTTATTTATAAATACAATATTACGGGACGAGCACAAAAATATGAGAACAGCGATCAGTTTAAGGACTAAAACTAAACTACGACTAAACTAAAAAAGACAAAAAAACTGGCTGAAAGTCGCTGAAACTAACTTTTTAATTAAAAGATGGGTCATGATTAGCAGTGCGCATAAGCCGGATAATTTAGGAGTTATCAAGGGAGTTTATTATTTATTTAATTTATTATTTAATTATTGGCGCATATTATATTATTATAATATATATGTAGTAGATAAAAATTCAGTATCATATTAACAGAAAATTGAAATAAAACAACTTGGAACACCTATTTAGTGAAACGAAAGATAGACGCCTTCATTTTGAGTATAAGTTTTATTATTTTGTAATTTTCGGTTTTTGTAAAACGTATTTATATAATATTTGTTTTTCTATATGGTATTGATTTTGATTTAATGAAACCTTTTTAATTGGTACGAGCCACCACTGACGTTTACTATTCGTATAAATAACGTATAGGTATATTTTAGTAGGTGAATAAATGTATTTTTTACATAATAACAGTGTAGGCATATTAGTATAGTATAAATTACGAATATACACCGTGTGTAATTCGTTCAAGATACGAATATATTTCGTATAAGACTAGTATAAGATAGGAATATATTTCGTGTATAACTAATTATTGCGTAGGATATTTGGATACACATTACAAAATGAGAGATAATTATCTCTTAAGGGATCTAAATACAATATACATACAATTTATAAAATTTAATAATGTAATATAAAAAATATTATATCGGAAAATTATATAAACCAAATCACTTCATTTTATATTGATATTTAATTTTTTTTTTAAAAACTGGCATTTAAAACTATTTTAAACAAAAATTAATATATATTATAACTAGAAAGCCTTAATCAATATATATATATAAAATTTAATTCATTATTTAATATCAGAAATTTCAATAGAAGAACAAAAAATTTAAAAAAATTTCCTTTTACGAGTCTGTTTTAACCAATTACTGACGTGATTTTTAATGTTCTGCGCAGATTTTTCTGAGAACATTTTATCTTTCACAGATTCTGAAAAATAATAATAATATAAATGAGGTTGTGTTATTTTATGGTTAAATAATGCTGACATTGGTTTCATAGAGTAACGCTAGAATAAAGATACCAAACATTATAGTGTTCGCCGCGCGGAAAAGTGGGACATTTGTGGGGCGCTTCCAACACTGCAGGCGATAGTATTTTTACATTGAAAACATAGCTAAAAATTTTAATTTTTAATCTTACATTGAAGCGGTAACTCTTACAATACAAAAAATTAACAGCAGATACATTAAAGAGCAAATGATTTTCGATATAATCGTTTTATCATAATTTTTTTCCCGCCTTTAGAATCTTAATTCTACGTATTTATCTTGATATTTAAGAGTAAGGTTGGTTTTATAAAATAAAAGCAAGTATTTAATTTTAGTTTCTTGTCATACCTAGCCAATAAAATTATTATAGTAGTGGAATAATCAAGTCGATTAAAAAAAAAACTAAAATTAAATATTTATTTTTATTTTATAATTACTGAAAATTAAGATTCTAAATAATTCTAAATTCGGGGAAAAAAATGATGATAAATCGATTATATTGGAAATCATATGCTTTTTGATTTATACGGTATTGATTTTTATTGTACGAGTTGTCCTTTCGATGGAATTTAAAAAAAATTAATCTTTCTGTTATGTTTTCAATGTAAAAGGTACAATTCACAGTGTTTGCAGTGCAATGCTACAAATTCATGTCCACTTTACAATACACAATTCAGCGTCCTTCCTTTAGTACTTGCGGTTGTATTTATTATAACAATGTATGAAATTTTGTTTGAATGTTTTGCTAATATGTATAGAAAAATAAACGGGAAGACGACTATTTCTAAAACGTAATCGAAATTATTTATGGTATTCTAACATTGACACTGTGATTTAATATTTTAGTGAAATTTATGAGTATTATTCGCAGGTCTGTTTTTAATGTTTTTATAACTTTTTTTTATATATTATCTTTATCTACGGAATAGTGCCTATACTATTAAAAATATTTTCTTTTCATTTTATATGTATTGTTTCAGTTATACCAACTATATATAGTAATCATTTTGTCAAGTTTATTTGTTATTTTAAAAAATGTATATAAATATATATAAAATTTCTCGTTATAAAAGATAATTTTTCTCTCCGTTTAAAAAACTATTGAAAAAATAATAAAAAATAAACTCTCAAAAGTACCTAACATTTAGCACGCATTTTTCATCAAAAAAGATCTTTACTCAAAATCTTTTACACGACTCCCTTCTACACAAAGAGTTGTAAAAATAACCTCATTGTAAAATTTGTCACTAAGAAGAAAAGATGGAAGAGGATATTTTTTCAGACATAAACTGAATATCAAATATATTGTAACTTTGAAATAACACTAGAAAATTTTAGACATCCGCAGAAAATGTTTTCAAAATGCTGAAGTATTGAATGTGTCTCATATATAAAAAAAAAATGTATCTATAGTATCTTATATTTAGATATGTGATTTCAAGTATCTTGGCATTCCCCACAGATTACTAGTACCAGCTGTCAAATACTTATATATTTATATATACTGTATAGTACGTAATACTCAACAAAATCAATACGGGTAAATTAAAAAAGTGCATAGTGCAGTCAAATATAAACATGAAACCGTTTAACGAATAATAATATAGTAAATTTTATTAAAAATAAATGGAAAATTGTAGTGATAACATTAATACGTTATTATAACAAAAACAATTTTACCTTTATAAATAAATCATTATATAATAATATATTTCGTTCTTGATTATAACTGTGATCATAAATTTATTAATTTTTTTACACAGACAAAAATACCATTTCTTGTCGATCGTATCAATTGATCAAGTTGTTTGATAAATACTTTGAAAACTGATTTCAACTTTTTAAGAATTCTGTTTTTAATTAACTTTAATACTTTTTAATCATGGTTTCTTATTTATACTTCAAAATGTTTTATTGTTTGTAAATTAAGTTTTTTAAATTAGGTAGGTATACCGAGATATAATTAATCTAAACTCTAAACACTAGTATTATAATTAAAAACTATCTCTGTAATGAAATTGGCATTTGAATATTTTCCTAATTATTATTTATCTTATTCCAAAAAAACATTTCATTTGAATATTCTCTAATTTATTAAAATCAAATTGGATTTTAATAATTAAAAAATCATCATAATTTAGTGCTTTTGATATTAATGTAAAAATAAATATTTATACCTAAATATTTTTATTTTATTTTATTTTTTAACTTTATATATATATAATTTTTTTTAATTCTTGAAAATTATTTATTTTTAAAATTTTTTTATAAA
Organism: Pemphigus obesinymphae; assembly: GCA_025469235.1. Lineage (NCBI taxonomy): Eukaryota > Metazoa > Arthropoda > Insecta > Hemiptera > Aphididae > Pemphigus > Pemphigus obesinymphae. Next base: position 67,589 of record JAIPRL010000075.1, on the reverse strand, counting down.
AAAACATGTATTTTAAAAACTACAACGTATTATTGTTTCGTATAACAAGTGAGGATTATAAATTAATTTGTATTTATAAATTTACTTAAATACGTAAATTAAATATTAATTACAACAAAGTGTGGGATTGGTAATTAAATATTAATAGTTAATAGTTTATTCAATTTTTTAATAATTTTGCATTTTAATCTAGAAAAATATTTTATTATCTCATAAATAAGAAATAAATTAAAGTAATATCCATTTTCAGTAACTGAATATAATATGTATATAATATTATTATAATATCGTACGTTAATCTGTATAATAGTATACAAAGATTCTTATTATTATTATTATTATTAGCAATATACAGACTTCATTACTATGTTTCGCAAACTGTTTGTTATATATGCAAAGTCATATTTTTAATTATATTAATATATATAATATTTTATATAATTTGTATATAATTTAAAATTGTAAGATATTAGATAAAATTAGTATAGTTCCCATTAATTACAATTTGGGTAGATTCCGAGACGTTCGCACAAAACTAATATAATTCAACAAACTTAGAGTTTTATCCTTGTAAAATGATACTTAATTTGGGATTTATAACTTTTTAACGCATGTAATATTCTTAAATTAGATAATAATACTTTGGTTATATTTTCATCTTGAACTTTCCAATTAAAATATACTATTTAAGTTTTTTATTTAGGTTTCATGATTTAACAAAGACGGAATTAACTAAAAGATAAAAGTTGTCTTCATTTACCTAGTTTCTTTTCTTCTATATATGCAACAATTACAATGTATTAATACCCACGTTATAATAATGATTAAATCATAAGGATTCTCTCAAATCTTAGGTTTATATATAGTGCTTTTGAGAACGAGATTTAATTAAACTTATTAGTTTTTTTTTACACTTTTTTCATTTTCATATAGTTTTTCATTATTTTCGTATGATATGTACCAGAAAATATTATAAGTGTTTAACCTAAATGTGTGGACTGGGATCATTAAAATATTTAATCAAACTCGTACCTTACCTTTCAGATTTTGAGTGGAACGAGAAATATGTTGGTTTTAATATTATGATGTATATATTTATAATTTTTTATTTTTGAAACAAGTTTTCGCGTAGAATGGATCGAATAAGAGTTTCAACATTTTTTAATAGAAAATTTGTTCAAGATAGTACATTCCAGAAATAATTTTTTCATTTCCCTCGCCGTTTTCTTAAGAGTAAAGAAAATCTACCTATTATAACAAGACATTTTTCTTACACATTTATACATTTTATTTTAAATAATAAATAAAGTTTCTATGATTACTGTATATATTATAGATATATAACAGAAATAATTTATATGGATATGTCATAATGTTTTATCGTTATTTAATATATCCACTGGGTATTAGTGTCCTACCCGACAAGCTATAAATACCCCCTACTTGTTACTTTTTTTCAAATTTCAAAAATGATTTTATTCTTTATAGGTTATATAATAATAGTTATAATAATTTTAATTAAATTAAATTACTGAGTTAGTCTTATATATTCTTAGTAATTTTTATTTCTTTCATAAACTTCAAGTTTGAATTTTGAAACCAACAGTTCAGTTAGTTAACTGCGGTATATATTATGATTGGCATCTCTTTGATCCTCATTAAAAAAACAGATGCTCAGTATAGTCGAAATATTGTGTACATTATTTTGCGTAGGTACCTCATTAATTTTCGATATTGATTTTTATAATGTGTTTTTTTTAAAAACAACGTATTTCCTTAAATTGGGAAATTAGATAGTTACTTGTAAGTATTTGTATATGATGATTTGTCTCAAAAGCACTAAATTTTATACCGTGGTCGTTAACGGTCTTAAATAGGTACTTATTTATACGACCACTACGAGTTTTTACCTGGGATAATAACAAAATGCTCATTATGTTTGGTGAAAATTTGTTTTAAATGGATTTTATATATATATATTGTACCCATTGACATAATGTGAGACTTTAAATAAATACGAAAACAAAATCTATATAGATAATAGATTATTGATAAATATATATATATATATTTTTAAAAACCAGAGAAAGTAGGGGATGAAAACACTTTGCTCAGACAGGATACTCGCATGATCGATTTGGGTGTTGCATTATTGCATTTGAAAGTAATGATATATTATTGCGCTCAAAAAAACAATTCTGAGGTGTAAGTATGACTGCCAGTTACATATTCAGATACATACGATATGTTTAACATTACACCGTAAGAACCTAGCAATAACTGTGATTGAATGTGATATTAATAATAATTATTATAATATAAATAATATATATTTACAATAAATAAGCGTAATGTGCATTATTATTATTACATACATACTTATTATTATTATAAATTCAGTATCATTTTATGTATTTTCTTTATCGTATTGTACTTAACGGTTTTTTTCATGTCATTTTCTTTCAATTTCTAATTAATACTTACTTTAAAATTAATTTATTAAGTACAATAATCGAATAATATTAATATTAATAATATTCTCCATATTTTTTTTTAATAAAATACAGCTGAGAAAATCAACAACCTCATAAGTGCCGAAATTGTATAGAATATACACAAAGTGAGTGTGGACTTGAAAAAATTTAATTAATATAAATATATTATTAAAAATCACCGCAGCTCACTCATCGCTCCGTAAAGAATCAGAGACGTGCGTAATTTTTCAAAATGTCTATAAAATATTTTTTAAATATTATTCAATCAATGAAAATATTAAATAGTTGAATACTTATAGTATATTATATATTTTTTTTTATCATTGTCTGAAGTTGGATACTTTTTATAAGGGTTTTTATTTTGAGGTCATGTGAAATTTTGCAGGAATTTGGAACAAAATATTCGAGTATAAACCTTTTTTCTCGTCGAATTTTATAGAAGATTTAAATGTGCCAAGTTAAGATAACATATTTAAAATTATAAATATAAAAATGGAAAAATTCAGTTTTTATATTTTATTCTCTAACAAATAAAGAATAGTTAATTTAGTCCCTAAATGCCTATGATATATTAAATAATTATACAGGTATAAATAAATAATTTATAAATTTTCAAGTACCTATATAAACATTAAACTCACAGTTGTTGATATCTTACTATAATGTATAGGACTACCTATATTTATGTCTAAAATAACAATAGTGCCCTAAGCTATGCATAATTTACAAAATAATTTAAAACTTTCAGGGTTGTAATTATTATATATTTGTTTTATAATTTTATTTGTATAGGTAAATAGAAGAAATATTTTTCATTATTATTATATAATTCATTATTTATTTGAAAAAAAAACCGATTGATTTCAGGCATTGAAAAATTTACGAAAATCCTTATATTTATTTCTAATGTATAATATAAAACTACGACATTCACTCAGGTATATTTATAATTTTTTTTTTTTTATCAATGCGTTTGTAAAATTCATTGTGTATAGATTAAAAATCCTTGTCGAATATGATTAAAATGTATAGAAATAGGAGAATATTAATTAAATTAAGAACAATAATTACACATTTTGACCCAATTTATGTAAGTACTATATAGTACTTACCAATTTATTATCCATTTTTACAGTACTCGGTTGGTCAAATACTATCGTGATAATACGAGCACGTGTAGACAAACAATTTACGACGAAATTCGAGATTCGTTCAATTTTGTTTGCCAGTGACATAAACATAACCAGAGTTAAACATATTTGACTTTTGTAACAGAGCAATGGCGTGTTTTTTTTTTTCATTAACCAATTACAAAACGTCAAACATATTCACATACTGAACGGTCCTCAAACCCTTCACGTATATAGTACCTATCTATATATTATATTGTAAATCCAATTACAATTTAATGATACAAAGCTTGGACGAAAATGAGATCAACACTATAGCAATAATATATATATATATATATATTGTATTTCGATTTTAATGTTTGATTTAATTTGTTGTTGTACTCGTGTCTATATTACCCATATATATATATATACGATATAGTCAATGCGGTTAAAGTACTTTTCATTATATATAATATAGTTTAAAAGGGATAGTATTGTGTCGAATGTTATACGGTTATAACCACAATTATTGTTCGTAGTCTTTATCAATTTATGTGCAGAAAACAATATGGAATATTTTCGATTGTCTTGGCCTAGACTCTCTAGAACAGTGTTTCTCAACCATAGACCCGATTTCGGGTTGTAAATATTTTTGAATGGGTCGCTAAAAAAATCAAGACGTTAATATAATATTTAAATTTTAAACTACCCGTATGAAATAATTTTAAAAATAATTAACCAAACATTTTTCGTAAATTGTTTTTTTTTTTTTTTTTTGATAAACAAGTATAAAATTCATCATTTTGGACGTTCAAAAGTCTTTCAAAGCTATATAATATAAATATAGTTTTATTGGTTATCGGTATTCGATAACGTTTGTCGGTTTTCGGAAAAGTCGTTGATCCTAATTTTTCTTAGTATCGATTGTCAATATTGTGAACTTCACAGGATACCTATATTACTCGTGTAATTGTGTCTTAACCTGCAAGTGCGGAATAGTCGTATCTATACAAAATATAATATATATAATATTATTCGTGTATCTATAATTAATCATCTTAAATCATTATATTTAATCTCATTTTTAAATAAAATGTTATTAATATTATGACTTGTTATTAAATATAACTATAAGAAAATCAATCAAGAATAGGTAATAGTTTCTTTTAGTTATGGTAATTAAAAAAAATTAAGTGATTGAGGGAGGGTGAGTAGCATTGAATTGGTCGCCAACACACAAAGGTCGAGAACCGCTGCTCTATAGAACATAGTAGTGTTATCAATTGCTAAATTGATAACAGTGCGCAGTTTTGTTCAGGATAGGAAACAAATATTAATTCAAATGACGCAAGATGTATTTTTTATTATTTTTTGCATAAATATGTAATTTTCGGAGGCGTAATAATAATGATATATAATATATGATACAGCTGATATTGTGGTGTACACTGTACACTGTGATCTGTACACGGTACGCGGTATGTACTTTAATGTACACATCAACCAAAAAATATATTCTTTCGATTGTGTTCGGAAACCCGACGTTAACCGAACACATAAATAGTCGAGACGATGCATATACGCAGACTATGACGAAAATATGGTATCGTGTCAAGTATAATTCTTATTCATTTAACTCTATACGGTCTGGAAAAAAATTATTAGACTCTTAATAACTTTATACTCTATTCCGTATATCATTATATGGATAATTAGACAAATCGGCTTTTATTTTATACATTTCATCAGGAAATCTCTAAATATTGTTCTATAATGTATAAGTAGGTACGTAATTTAGTCAGCATTATAGTTGTTTAAGGTGTACGACGCATAAGGATTGAAAATTTTCTAAGAGTTTTTGAAAACTTTGAACAAAATAATACAATATTATAATTAAACCGTAAAGTAATAAATAATTTAATTTGTTAAAATTAATTTGATTCGTAAAATGTACCTAAAGTAACTACGTATGAAAAAAAAAACCGCAAAATCATCCAAGTATATCTTTTTAATATTTAACTTTCATACGCTATTTACAGTAAACTATGTCTGAGGGTATTTTTATTAAAAACGTTTTATTTAAAAAATATATATCCTTTTTTTAGGTGCCTATATAGTATTATTGACTAAAAAAACTGAAATGAATGTGTCTATTGACGTATAGGTGTGAAAAATCACGACTTGGCTCCAGCAGTCATATGAAAATAGCTTTCATCGATAATTTTATATTATGAGATATCCTTTCTAACGTGTTTTTGACAACCTATTTATATACTTTATACGATTTATTTTTGTTCAGACAAACACGAAATCAAATCATGCGATTTAACGGAAAGTATATAATATTACAGATTTATACGGTAGACGCGTATAAAATAATATATGTGGCGATTATTATTATGTTATTAAAGTTGGAAGTCAATTTGGAAGACTTCCATTTCGGAATTTATAGTGTGTTTATGTAAAGATATTTTAGAACAAATAACAAACATAACTCACAGCGGATAATTATTCGAATAGACATCATACTCGTATACATATTAATACGTTATTAATAATGAAAAGACACGATGTGTTTATATATATTTCACCGCCGTCTCCCGCCAATATGATTTTGAAAATATTTATTGTGGAAATTGTATTGGGCAAAGTTAATTTTATCGTTTGGGCGGGATTAGAGAAAAGGTCGTTTTCAAACATTCACCACGTGTAATTGTTATCGGATATTTAGGATAATATATTGAATGTGATAATATGTGTATTGTGATTATAAATATACGAATGTTAAAATAACTCGTGATCATCTACGTCGGTATAATATGTTTATTGCCGAAAGTCGATCGTGTACCATCGACAGCGGCATCTCGGTATCGCGTCCCTCCCGGTCGGTCAGCAGTATATGATGCCCAGCACGCCAGTGCAGGCTATTACATATTATTATTCTCTATTTTTACTTTGTTTTCTTTCTTTTTTCGTACACGTCGTATAACACGATGTTATATACGTATTATAAATACGGATAGTTCGAAAAGTAAATTCGTATGTAATGACGTTGTATGCCGATCAGACCTATTCCAAAAAAAATCACACGTGTTTACCATGTTTCCGCCCGCGGCAGGAGTCCGCTATTGGAGCTCTTGCACTATTGTTCCTCCCCACTCGAGCCGGTCGTTATTGCGTTGCTGCAGTAGGTAATTATGGGTAGTGGTTGCTTTTGAACACTACGTCTTTAGTCCGGGTCCAGTGTCTTGAACGGGACCACCGCACGTTCACGTTTCTATCGCGCGAGTCCGGTACACGGGCCCGAGAATAGCTGCAGTCGTACGTACCGTTGTTAAGGCACAGCCGCACACATAACAATGGAGCTACAGCAAAACATCTCCCCAATAATCACGGTACCTATCATACGTTGCGGCAAGCTCTTTTCCCCGAAGTCCGTGTCCGCGCGTCATAATACACGCTGTTATTTATCTCGTCGTCGTTTTCGTGGTTTACAGGTGTTATCGCTGGGCGCCGATATCCTCCCCGAATACAAACTCCAGTCGCCAAAGATTCACAAATGGACCATACTGCACTACAGTCCGTTCAAGGCCGTGTGGGACTGGATCATCCTACTGCTGGTCATATACACCGCCATATTCACGCCGTACTTCGCCGCGTTTCTGTTGAACGAGCCTCACTTCAAAGGTCCGCGGCCGTTGAGGTTCAGTTTCGAGGACCCGTTGGTGGTGGTCGATTTTTTCGGTAAGTGCCCGCCGAATTGTTTGTAGAGCCGCGACAATTCGAAAAAACATTTTTAAAACGAGTTTACACACTACTTACTGCGCGCTATAAGCCGTAGCAAGATTCGATAGCGCCCTTGGCAAAGAACCGAATTTCCACCCCCGAAATTGGTAACAATAAGGAAAAAAAGTCATCGATTTTTTGCAGTTGTGGGGGGGGGGGGGGGGGGGGGGGGGGGGGGGGGGGGGGGGGGGGGGGGGGGGGGGGGGGGGGGGGGGGGGGGGGGGGGGGGGGGGGGGGGGGGGGG
>JAIPRL010000075.1:30564-59849 GCA_025469235.1 Pemphigus obesinymphae | reverse complement strand
AGGAAAAAAAGTCATCGATTTTTTGCAGTTGTGCCCCCCCCCCCATTCCTTAAAAATCTAGTTAATAAGCAAAAAAAGAAAGTCATCGACTTACTTTTACAAGATTTTGCCCGTCGAATTTTCGCCCCCTCACCCCCCCCCCCCAATCTTAGGAATTTAGGCATAGATATTACTGAATTTCGATTTTTGCGCTCTCTTTTCTGTTGCGCCCTTGGCCCGGGCCAGTTTCACCAAGCTATTAGTCGATTATTTTTTTATTCAATAACGAAACCGAACAATCAAGAATTTACCTGTTTATTGACAGTTTTGTGTATTTTATACGTTTGGGGGGGGGGAGGGGGGAAAGAAAAAACTAAACACTTTATCGAGTTGTTGCACAGTCTTCAGTTGGATAGCATTTTTTTTTACATTACTCCTAACTCTATAGTTAGTAACCTTGTCCGCTTAATACGATTTCAGTGGATATAACGTTCATAATCGACATTGCCATTAACTTCCGTACCACTTACGTGAACAAGAACGACGAGGTGGTATCAGCGCCTAGCAAAATCGCGTTGAATTATTTTCGCGGATGGTTCTTGATCGACTTAGTTGCCGCCATACCCTTCGACCTTCTGATCGCCGGGTCTTCGGCTGAAACGGACGAGGTAAATTAATGTTACGTATACTGAAATGTACACCTATATTGCTATTGTTATCATATGTATATGGTACGTAAACAAATGGGTGGGTTTACATAGTAAATATTAGAAATAAAATGTTTTCCCCTCCGGTACATATATGTATATGTTATGTAGTTTATAGAAGATCCCTGTTAATACGTAAACGAGTTATACTGTTACACTGAAGTAACACGTATATCCTTATAATAGATAGTGATAAATAACGAAAAAAAATAAATAAATAAAAATAAAAGAATTCTTTGAACGCATTGAACGCAATGAAAACATGCATGATCATTTATTAGATTATATCTACAAATTTTCGAGTTTTTAGTGTATAATATATAGTATATAATATTATGGGCTCTACCATATTGTATTTGTTAGACTATAGGGCACCGTCCATTTGTTTATCAACCATGTATTTTTTATATCGTCGATATAAAAATATAATAAATAAATTAAAATATTATTTTAATACGTACACATACTGTACATGTGTTTAATCGACATCGAGCAATATTATGATTGCAATTCTTGTGTTCGTGGTTTACAGAAAAAATATCGTTTTTTTTTTTTTTTTTTTTCTAAATGTCATTACAGTAATCGTTTTTAGTAAATTTAGACGACATTTTAATAGTCATTCATTAGATTGTGTGTGTATCGAATATGAGTATAAAACATTTTTTTTTTTTTTTGTCTGTAGTATAAATATATGTCATTACGTTGTGATTAGGTATATATAATATACCGTGGTATTGATATGATCGATAAATATTAGGTGTATCATGATTGTGTTTGTATTTAAAATAATATCACCCTTAACGATAGTTTGATAATAATTTCAGTTGACTCAGGAAACACAGAAGCCCGAAGAGGTTTGTGAGATCGAACAAAATATTTAGTGGTAGAACGTAGGTCTATTATAACCGAAATAGACACTGTATGATATGTAGTGTTTTATACGACATCCTAAGATGTTATGTAGTATTATACAGGTGCGTCATTTGCGAGATGAATGGTATGCATTTGCGTTCTTACTGCAGCATTTTGTTACGATAAATCATACAATTTATTCTAGTTATCTTACACATTTTCTTATGTCAAAATTTTACCTCCTTGTTCTACATCTTGATGATTTTTCTTCAACGATTTTTAAAAATATATTAACTCTATGAAATATACTGATAATAATCGACGCATATAATGAAAAAGAAAAAAAAATTGTATGAATATACGCGATGTACACAAAATTGAACACCGTTTACGAATAATAAAACGAACGGGACTTTATGAGTGACGTGGGCGTCTCTGCCCACAGATTGTGTTTTGCCATTAGAAAATGAATTTTGTAGGTATGCCGAATCTCCGCGAAATGACGCTCCTGGTATTTTAGTTTTGTAGTATCACATTATTTACATTTTACACACACGTATTTATTACATTATTATTTAGCACTATCTATATATAGCCGAACGCAGTAACGTTTTACACCTTACAGTTTTCGTGTTATTTATTTTGTAATATAATCGTCGTAGTGCGGTAGAAATTTGGCTTTAAGTTGCTCGGTTTGAAATGACGCGTACCGGTACTGACGACGGCATCCGTCGGCATTTAATTTACAGACTACGACGCTCATCGGCCTGCTGAAGACCGCCAGACTCCTGAGGTTGGTCCGGGTGGCGAGGAAGATCGACAGGTACTCGGAGTACGGTGCTGCGGTTCTGTTGCTGTTGATGGCCACTTTCGCGCTAATCGCCCATTGGCTGGCTTGCATATGGTATGCGATTGGCAACGCGGAACGACGTCACGTGGACAGCAAAGTGGGTTGGCTGGACATACTGGCCAATGACACGCATCAGTTCTATTCGCACAACAACACAGGTGGACCAAGCATAAGGGTATGTGGACGGAAAATTCTGCACGGACGTAATATGGTCTTTCTCGTCTCCTCCTAATCATTGAAACGCTCGGACGACATATCGTGGTGTAGAAAAACGAGTGTCATGGAAGCGGCTTCCGTATTATTTTATATTTTGTTTTCCTTCCTTTCTTTCTTTATTATTTCTTCCATAATATATAAATTCAGTGGCGGCTCGTCAATGGAGTGCTGGAGACTGCGACTCCTCACAAAAAAAAAAACCAGTGCCTAACACAATTTTTTTTTTTTTTTTATCTAAAGGCAGCGCCTTGTGATAGCCATGTCTCCCTGTTAGTTGCTAGGTTCTTCAGCTGTGAGTATGAGGTTGTGTTCATCGGCAACATCAGATCTTGGAAGTAGGAAGTTCTAGGTCGTCCTCTTCCTCTTCTCACCTTGATCTTTCCTTCGAAAATGTTGTTGATAAAGGTGTTGTGTCTTATGAGGTGTCCAATGAGTTTCGTTTTCCTCTTCAAAACGTGGAACATGATGTTCCTTTTCTCCCTTACTTCTTGCAACACTATTTCGTTGGTCTTCCTTTCAACCCAAGATATCTTGTTCATCTTCCTCCAAATCCACATTTCGGTAGCTTCCAGCCGTTTCTTTTCGTACTGACCTATATGGTCCAAGTTTCACAGCCATACAGTAACACAATAAAATGGTTAAATATAAAATTGTAATATGATATAATATTTTGAAAACGATTATTATTATTTTCGATATTAATATTGATAATATAATATGGTCATGGTGTATTATATTTTACCATAAATAGTAAGAAGACGGGTGTTATTTAATAATAATAATACGGGTGAAAAATATCGATAACGATGACGGTTACTAGTTCGGAGTCCGCAGGCTGTTCAAGAGACTCTTTGTGTACACACATTTCGTATGCAGTACGTGACGGAGAACGGGGGTAAATTGTGTTGACACGACGTTATACGGTATAATGAGACGAGATTCTTTCAAAGTTTCTGCCGTTCGCGTCGCGGTTATCGCGTATTTTTTTTTTTTTTGTAACACGAAAATCAGCAGCGCGGCGCGCGTTCGTATTAGGTCATTAGGTAGTAACAGTACAGCGTATCGCGTAATATAATATTATTATTATTATTATTATTTATTATTTATTTATACGATGAAAAACGAGCGACTTACAAATTTATCATCTTTGGCGATTGAAAAAAATTTAATGGACGTGACGACAAAGGACCCGACATTTGTGGAAAGTATTATTGATGATTTTGCAGGGAAAACAGAAAGAAGAATTAATTTAGTGTATGAACAAATATAAATTGTCTTACTTTATAATTAAAAACCTAGGTATTACAATTATTAATATAAAAAATAAAAATAAAATGTTTTTTATATTAAATTTTTAGTCTCCCCAATTAATTTACTTGCGAGCCGCCACTGCTTAATATAATACATCCGCTTTTAATATTTTATTTTTTATTTTTTATATTATCGTAGAGCTAATGGGAGACTATGGTTCCAAAAACTTCTCTTTACATTAATCCCCTATTTCTTATCTATCGTATGTCGTTTTATCCGAAGGGATGCTTGTCTAGTTAATAGCAGAGCAGGTCTATGGGAAAATTCCTCCGATGAATACATTCTTAAAAGGATGCCACACCCATCCATACTGCCTGCGTCTATCCAGCAATCAATATGGAAAAACTGTACTATTTGAAATTGGAACTGTGACGTTCAGGTTAAACTTAGAATTGAAATGCGTTTATTGCCAAACTTAAAGAGAGGATTGGCTTCGTGGGCATCTCGAGGCCCTTTGATATTATATCGTATGTGACAAAGAATAGTTACACGATTAATTAAACACTCAAAATGCTATCGTCTATTTTTTATAGATGTTATATTATGCAAAAAAAGCTCCGAAATACATTCGAAAATATTATTTTTTTTTTTTCTAAATTTTGTACTAGGTGTTTCAACACTAAATTTAACCTAAATAAACAATTAATAATATCAAATAGCGTACTTTTTCCTATACCTATTGCCCACTCCAGATAGACTGAGATAGAAAATGTAGTACCTGCAATCTTAAAAATACCTAAATGTAATATAATTTTCTTTTCTATTTCTAGTCGAGATATATCACCGCACTGTATTTTACATTTAGCTCATTGACTTCAGTGGGGTTTGGAAACGTGGCGCCCAACACTGATGCAGAAAAAGCGTTTACTATATGTGTGATGCTTGTCGGATGTAAGTAAATATATAAGAGAGATTCTGCGAGACCCGTAATTTTGTTTCTCGTGTACCAGAAAAATCACGTGACCGTAGTAGTGTGCATGCGCAGTATTCTCGGTATATGTTTACCGTTCTCGTATGCGAGAACGACAAACGTACTTTATAAACGTCATATGGTTTACACATTTGGGGAAGTTTTTTTGCTTACAAAAGTTTCAAAAATTTCAAAACAATAGGCAATATGTGTAATATGTTGAATTATATGTTATTATAATATTATATATATTATTATTAATTATTAATAGTTAATACACTAATATTGTATTTATTCCATTATTAAATATTTAATTAATTAAAATTATTATATAATATATATTAATATATAGGTACATTTTAAACTATTTTATCCGATAATTTTGGTTATTAATAATTGCTTTTTCTTTTATGCATATAAATACATAGGTAATAAAACTTATTTCGAGAAACAAACATATTTTCTTCCATAAGATATTCGTAGGCCTCTAGAAGTTTATCTTCAAATCATACAATTCAGCCAGAGGCATGATTTCATTAAATTCTTGTTCCATATTTAATAATATCTATATGTTAATAATATTAATAATATCTTAATATATCTATTCTGTAATAATATTATAATTATAGTATAATATAGCATCCAAACAATAATATCGCTAAATAATACTAAAATATGATAGTACATTTTGTGATAACAAAATTAAACACATGTGCACACATACACACATATATTTTTATCGTTGAAATAGACATCTTGTTCAATAAAAAAAATTAACAATATATAATTGACATTATTGGCAGCTTAAAATCAATGGTATTTAAACGTTAAAAATTGTAATTTATTTAACGGGGCGGATATGATTTCATTCTAAAAAAATATTTCGAATTTAATAGTTTCAATATCTAGAGAATTTTTTTTTTATTTGATTATTAATATGTTAAGATTTCTTAAAAAAATACCATCTATTAATTTTTATAGCTCTTATGTATGCCAGTATATTCGGTAATGTATCAGCAATCATTCAAAGGTTATATTCTGGAACAGCCAGGTATCACACTCAAATGCTCAGGGTTCGAGAATTTATTAGATTTCATCAAATACCAAATCCTTTGAGGCAGAGGCTCGAGGAATACTTCCAAGTAATATTATTAAAATTTACTTATTTTTAAATAATATAACATCATTGAAATTATTTGTAACATTTTAGCATGCTTGGACATATACTAATGGTATTGATATGAACAGTGTGCTTAAGGGGTTTCCGGAATGTTTGCAAGCTGATATCTGCCTCCATCTTAACAGAAATTTGTTAAAAAATTGTTCAGCTTTCAATGGTGCATCACCAGGATGTTTGAGGTAAATAACTTTTATCGTATACTTATATATTTATGATTATAAATACAATTTATTAAATGTTAATACAAATATTTAGAGCATTATCTTTAAAATTCCGGACCACTCACGCTCCTCCTGGTGATACGTTAGTGCATCAGGGAGACGTGCTCACCTCGCTGTATTTTATATCTCGAGGTTCAATAGAAATACTAAAAGATAATGTTGTTATGGCCATATTAAGTGAGTGTTGTATACATATCATTTTTTAGTAAACAAAATATATTGATCGGTATTTGGTTTATTTTAGGTAAAAATGATATATTTGGTGAAAATCCATGTAAGCACGCCACCATTGGAAAGTCATGTTGTAATGTTCGAGCTTTGACCTACTGTGACCTACATAAAATCGATCGAAATGATCTGCTAGAGGTTCTAGATTTGTATCCAGAATTTTATCATTCATTTAAAGAAAATCTGGAGATCACATATTATATGAGAGATGTGAGTTAAGAAACATGTGCATTTTAATGAACACGTATAAAATAAATTTGATATCGTTGTCAGGAAACGCAAGTAGGCGTGGATCCCAGAGCTGGCAGATTTAGTAGAAAAATCAGATCTAGATCTAGTTCACAAGAACCAATAGGAGGTACTGCCAACGTAGGTGCAACGAAAAAATATTATCATAGTTTTCATAGAGGGGTATCAGAGAGCTGTATTGGACCGTCAGAGCCACTTAGAGATGATACAAATGAAAACGATAACGTCATGTCTGAGTTCAACAACAAGTATTTGTTTTCCATTCGTTTATTTTACATAAATTAATATAGATTTTTATGCAGTGAAAAGTATGCAGACGGACATGGGATTCTAGAATTTTCCACTGATAAAGCTGGCCAAGATGTAACTCCGATGAATTTAAAATTTGACGACGAAGCAATACAAAATAGAGGGTCGACTTTAAATTCTATTTCTGGTTAGTTGATTCCGATTTTTTTATATCTAACCCCTATTTTAGACAAGTATTTTATTTGTGTCAATAAAGACAAGTATTTAATAATTACTTACAGATATAGTGGATGGTTAGACAATGGACGAAAAAAGTTGCTTTAGAACATTTTTTTCTCCATCCAATTTGATTTTTTTTATTAATTATATTAATATTGCTTGTAAAAAAAGGTTAAATGGGATAGTAACCTAAGCTTTGATATGCGCTTTGTGCCCAATAATTAATAGTGTTTCCATCATGGTGAATGATTATTCGTTATTTTTCTTGTTTGGGCGGGTTCAGGCATGTTCAGCCAACTCAAACGTAGTGTGACTGACATTCGCTTGCATGGCCTATCGCAAAAACAACACGGCAGGGACGAGGAAAATGGGAAACCTGGTAAATAAACGGGAGTAACATATGTGTTTTTTAAACGTAACAAACCGGAATTTTACGTGCATATTTAGGAAGTACTGGTGGTTTAAAGACGTCGACGTCTCACAAACATTTGTTCGCATCTCAGTGTAACGAGAATCAACCACTTCTTGAACACCAGTTACCCAGTGAGAATTGAATTGTTTTTATTCCGGAATTTAAAGTATTTTAAAACTTGACGTTACTTTATATCATATTATAGTTTCAGAGTCTTCTGCATTGCATCACCAACACAAAGAAAATAGTAGCGAACACACCAGTGTACAAAATATGTCGGCAGCTGGTTTCAGTACGACTGCATCGTCACATTATGGGACCCCAACGGCCCAGAGCCCCTTACATTCCGCTTGTAAAGCACAAACCCCACCCTTTCCCACCACATCAAGTGAGTAATAAACTATTTAGGTACGAATAAATACTGTACACATTAAGTCGAATAACTATATATTAAAAACTCTCATAGTTTAGTTAGAATACATATACAGTGGGATAAACATTATTAATGGACACTACGTGTAAGTAATCAATTGCAAAGCGTAGTTTTTCAATTTTAATGCGCTAAAAATAATCACGATTTAAGTAAAAAAAATTAAAATATACAATTATTTTGATACATAGGTATAACATATAAGAGTTTAAAATGTAATTAAAAGTTCGATAATCCATACACAACACGGATGATTATACAGGATCATTATTTACTAATTTTGTATTACCTATTTAATATTCAGTGTCTGTGATCGCTGATAATACGACTGTGATAACGCCTCCATCACCGCAACGTGTCATAACATGTTCGCAGTGCGGGCACTCTGATGTGCATTATCGAATAGATAGACTATTCAAACAGTTTGAAAATTTGGAAACGTCCGTTTCAAACGATATTAAAACGATATTGCACATATTAAAACATAAAAACGGCGAGTTGTTGACGACAGATGTACCCGTAAGTCGATATATTGATATATTTACATTTTGTTTATATTTAATTAAAACGTAAATCTAAAGTAATGATATTTTTAGACTCGATCGGACGGGTGTAGGTTACGGCCGTCGCCCATAAAAAAGACCTCAAGTATACCAACAAGCGAACATTTGCCTAGACCGACGTTGGCCGTAAAATTTAGGTGACTATTAAATTTAATGAATATTATCATGATTACTATACGTACTGAATATTTTAATTTTATTGTAGAAGCTCGTCACAAGATGAAATGAAAAGCGAGAGTCGATGTCGACAGCAAGCGTCTCCAATGCGGCAGTCGTCTGATCCTCAATCCACCATTCCAAGGCGGAGCTATTCCCAGCCTCATGATCTCTGTCAAGTAAGAAATTATTTTATAAAGAGTATTCGGACATGTTTATTGGTATTATGCACTATAATTCTTTGAAAAGGACACGTACCTACCTAAATATATGAGTATATGGTATACTAATTAATTTATTATTATTAGGCGCGTTTAAATTAAAAATGCATTTGTTTTTTACAGTTATGTATTATATTGTATATTTATTGACTATTCTATTTAAGTTTATGATGTAGAGTACTTGTTGATAATATTTTAATAAATGTAAAAACTCGATTCTACAAAAATATATACTTTTATTTTGTACATACGTATTTCGATAACTATACATGTTATCATCTTCAGTACATAATAACGACCGGGCCCTCGTAATGATAACTGAGGCCAGTCGTTATTGTGTACTGAAGATTTTAACATCATTATCGAAATACGTATATACAAAATAAAAGTATAATATATTTTTATAGAATCGAGTTTTTACATTTATTATTATATTTAAAATTATGTTTTTTTTTTCAATTAAGTATAATAATAATATAATATAATTATAATATTACACCGAACACCGCTCAAAATCGTTTTATGTAATACAATGACTTATCATTTCTTTAAAATTTACTATACCAATAATTGGTATCCGGCTCGGCGAGCCAAATTATTCCACCCCGTATTTTCCGCCTTTCTTTATATTTTTCTCTACTATATTATTAAAGCTTATACAGTTATACGATATAAATAATATAATAGTAATAGTACTTTGTTTAAAAAAAAAAAAAACAAATATTTACCTATAATCTATTACTACAATAGCAAACAATTTCGATTAAAATGATAATCATCGAGAACAATATTAGAATATAACAATAAATGAACAAAAGCTGACAGGGTCCGATGAATACCCTATCTAATAAATGGTTTATTGAAACAAATCAAAATATTATTGTGATATCAACGCATTAATATAGTAACGTTAATTAAAGCCAAATAAAATTTTTTAAAGACAACACGTAAAACTAACAACAATTTTTTGAACCGTTTTAATCGCATGGACTTTTAAACTAATATTTTCATGTATAATATGTATTTAATATTATAATATTTCAAAAATAATTAAAATGGACCAATTTACATAAGTAATTAAAATATCAATACTTAAGGACATTAAAAACATTAAATCTACAAAAAAAAGATAAATAATAGGTAATATTAACAGAATAAGCTAATATTTTAATTGTGATTTTCGTAACACAGTATAAATTATATTCTATGATGAAAACAATCTAGCTGATACTTATGTAATACCACATTCAATTATATTCACAAACGGCCAAGTTTTAATTAAAAAATTTACTTAAGTGAGTTAAATTAACTAAAAAGCCTTCAGTTAAAAATTAATAGTTCACAAAAAACCCATTTTAAGTTTAAATGTAAATGGAAAAATACGAACTTAATTCGGTTTAAACCCCTTTATCTTCTATTAGAAATTTAAAATTATCTAACTATAAATAACTAAAATAAATTTTACTACATTTTAAAATATGAAATACCTATACTCATTTATGAACAAGATTGACTTTTTAACTAGTTATAATGCTCACCTCTGATATTAATGTTATCATATTATTGTACATTAAAGAAGAACTTTAGTAAAAATATAAATCGTATAAATATGCATTTTAGACTAAAATAAATAAATATAAATAGGTATAAATAAAATAAATAATTAAAATTGTAGAGGAAATTTTATTTACATTTTTTTATTTTATATATATACTAACTGTCTTATCGGGCTTCATTCGGGATTTTAATTTCTATATCCTTTCAAATGCACAATGAAAAATATAATTAATATGAGTATTGTATTTATATGATGCATCATATTTTCCATTATAATACCATAAAGCAAAGGATTTCGTTCTTTGTCTGGTATTTTAGTATTTATGATAAAATCTACGTCTTTTCGTTGAATTTTCGTCTGAATTCAAAGCAATATATCGCACCGTCAGTAAAATTAGTGTAGTCACTCAAATATTGTCGATTTTAAGTTATATTTTCTTATGGAAAAAATAACGGCTTTTACGATACACTGGTTTATTTTGTTGTATCGATAAAATTGGTTGAGTAAAATTATAAAATATAGTAAATTATTATTGAAAAAAAGATAGATAATGAAAACTTTAAAACTCAATTTACTCAAAACGTATATTTTTGAGTTACTACACTAATGTACTGATGTGCAAACCTCATTCTTGCCTTTCTAATAGGTATATACATGTAACACTTCATCTTTCCACAATACACCTTTTTTTACAGATCAAATCGATCGATTTTTTAAGTTTTTGATGAAAAACTCGAGCGATCAAGTCATGCCTATCCGACAATTGTTGATATAGAAATAACTCGTCTTTAATTTCCGACCACTCTGCATTACACGTAAATGTAATGAATAGATCTGGTCACCCATATTTCCGTACATAAGTCATAATATCTTGCGTTTTTCATATATATATATATATACGAGTATATATCGTGGAAAGCCTGTAAATTATTATTATGGTAAAATAACTTGTTGGCCAAATTGCACTGAATTGACGATGCCATTTGACAGAGCGCATTATAGTTTCTAATATTTAATATTTGGATAAAAAGTGTTCTGACAATTGATGGTAATCTGATAATAAGCGCTCAATAAGTTTTGAAGGATTATTTAAAGGAGTGAGCTTATTTTTTTTTTTGCTCTACAATACACCCAAATGTTATTCATCTTATCAATAGAGACTGTTTTGTAACAATTGACTTCTGGACCGTAAACAAATACTGATCGTTCACCATATATATCAGTAACTTGTCTTCGAGCATGACGTTTAATTTCTGCTCCAGTTGGTATATTTTCATCGCGAATAGAATTCGCACTTAAATGGATTTGAGTTTGTGAAACTATCTATTGATTTTGTGTGATGGCATTTTAGGAACGGTCATTTTAAATTCGTAACTCACGATTTTCCGTAAATTCTTCGTTTCTTCTTAAAGCATAATGTCTGTCTATAGTAGTTTTTCGCGAAAGTTGGGATTTTCGTCTTACCATTGAACGCTTGATGTAAAAATTGGATTCTGAGCGGATCTCGGCATGATATATACCTTTATAAATATTAGAGTTAAAAATTTGAAAAGTGTATAATATGATATAATAATATAATCACAATACTATATTACCCATTATCCGAATAAAAATTATATTTTAGGCAGATACACACTTTGTTAAATTACAATAACTCAGAAATCGCAAAACAGAAACTCGCAAATTTCATGAAAATCGGTCGATTAGTTTTTGAGATTACCTCGAGCATACGAGTATATCGATTATGTTACGTTTTTATATTATAATAGTATATATATATATGTAATTTTTAATTTTTGAACTATTGGTGAAAAATATATAAAAAGCCGGTCAGTAGGGGGTGGAAGCACAGCGGATGTATTGCATTTGAAAGCAATGATAAATCATTGCATTCAATAAAACGATTCTGAGCGTAGCTTCGGTGTAGTATACATAACTCTTAATATTAATTATATACCTACTCAGTACCTACCCTACCTATGTTTAACATTACATTGAAGATCAAATGTAGAAATAAATGTGGTTTAGTGTGACCTTATGCATATTTTAAAATGTAATATGATATATTTGTAACAGCTCAGTTTCATGTATAGGTACAGTTATTACCATACATAATATTATACAGTATATTTTATTGAATGTTCAGTTTATGACATATAATATTGAAAACGAACAAAATATTATGTAAATTTAGTTAAATTAATGCACGACAAACGTTATACTAAATTTTTCCAGGACTTAAAATCTCATTTTACTAACTATTTGGACATAAATACCTCAAAATTGATCATTTTGCCGAAAAAATTTAATTGACTATAAAAAAAAATTGTGACAACGGATTTTCAAGATTTTTTGGAATTTAGTTAGAATAACGTATATTTAACGCCGTATAAAATTTTCAGAAATTGAAACCGAAATTTACCCCTTTTAGGACATAGAAACCTCGAAAACTAAAAATGTCTATAAATAGCCCAAAATTGCAAAAAATTTTTAAAAAACTTAATCAACGTAAATATATTACTAAATTAAATATTCGAAGTAAATTTCAAGATTTTCAAGGGATTATTTTCGAAATTACGAAGAAATGAAAATTCCCGATTTGACGAAATCGTATATTTGCCGTTTTTACCTGATTTTTTAGTTTTTCCTTACGCATTAAAAAACTATTGAGAAAATTGAAAAATGACCTCTTTAAAATACCAATTAGATGCAATTTGCTATCAGAAACTGGGTAAGCTTGTAAAGGTCGGAGCACTCCTTTTGGTAGAAAAAGTGTTTACAGAAAAATAAAAAATAAAAATAAATAAAATAAACATCATTGTAAACCAATAGCTCCCTCGCTACGCTCAGAATCTAAAATGTTTAAATACTACCTAAAAGCAATTAAAAATAAAACTCGTTTTTTATTTTATTAAAAATAAAAATTTTTCACTTTTTATTATTGTGGAATTACAATATTTGTTCAAAAAATCATATTTAATCAACATTTTTAAAGCGGGTTCATAAAATGATTTTAGAGTAAAACTATTGTTATAAAATCAATAGAGGACAATATTTTGTAGTTTCTCTTCATTATATTATTGTTATATTATAGACTGTCGGCTGTCCTTAGACGATCAGTCCTTTTAATGTGCTGAAGATGGTAACATAGTTACCAAAATACGTATTTACCAAATAAAAGTAAATATTTTCTTGTGGAATGGAGTTTTCATTTTATTATTCGTTATTTTAATATATTAATTTAAACAAAGTTTTTATGGTTTTAAAATGATTTTTTTTTTTACTTTTAAAACTTAAATAATTAGTGTTTTAACAATTAAATTAAAAACCCAAATGAGATTCATTCTAAAATTGTGTTCTTTATCAATTTGATAATAGATATTTTAACTATAAGCGAATTTCCAGAATCTATTTTAACAGTTTTGTGTAAGTAGGTATGTTTGAAACAGCCCAGTTTTTACAATTTCCTTCTCATTGCCTCGGTAATAATATTAGATAGGAATGGTTGATCGTTACCAAGATCTCTTTATTATAAAAATATGTACCTACATACATTATACATTTACAATAGATTTATATTTTAAGTTTACAACAATGGACAGGGATTCGCCGGGAGATTATGCATATATTGGTCCCTAGAGTCTTACTTCCAGAAGGGACGTTCTTTGAAACCCTACTCGTAAGAAGCGAGTTGCCATTTTGGCCTATTGCCCAGGTCAAGATATTTTCCGACAGGAGTCGGGGAGTGGGTGACCTTCAAGGAGGGATCACAGGTATTAAAGTCAAACAAATTATCAGTGGCAGCTCGTGAGATTTGAAAGTAGGAGGGCGATTAAAAATTTTTATTTTTGAAAAGCATAGAATACAATAATAATTATGTAGGTACCAATTTAAAAGGTATGTATTTTACCAAAATTAATACCATATAGAAAAATAAATATATAAATACGTCTTAAAAAACAAAAATTACAAAATAACGAAACTTGCACGTTTTTCACCTTTTTTTATACTTCAAATTTATGCATCTATCTTTCGTTTCACTACACAGGTCTTCCTAGTTGTTTTATTTCAATTTTATGTTAATATAATACTGAATTTTTATATACTATAATAAAATAATATAATATACAGCAATAGGCAATAATAAAAGAATAAATAAAATAAATAATATAGGGATATAGAAATGTTCACGCATCACTAACACACAGTAAATACACATTAATTTATTTCGTATTGTTCCGCAGTCCACATGAATGTTGGGCGATCATTCGTATCGCTCCGGCAGCTGCATTATTTCCGAATTCCCCCTCCTTTGTTTTCGTGTTTTTATCGTGTAGTTATGACGGGCGATTATTAACTACACTCCAGCGCCGAGTGTTGTTCAATACTCGCTAACCCCGCAGATGAATAATAGGTACCTATTTCAACCGTGCTATTACCGACATATATTTTTAATCTCCGATTACCTCATGGTATTTTCATAACAACGGAAACTAATTTTTACTTTTGATAATAACATTTTGAAAATGCATTACAATGTAAATATAAATAATTGTTAATATTTAAATAAATATCTAACTTATTAATAAGTAATTTGTTAAAATTTTAGAGGGTGGGCGATTGTCCCATTATTGGCTGTGAAGATGTCAAGGCGAGTGAGTAAGATACGTTCAAAATCTTCGGATAGAGTGTTGAGAAGCGAGATTGGATGATAAGTTTTAGGAGAAAGTGAATCTTTACCGGGTTTTGGAAGCATGACCACAGCAGCTTGTTTCCATTAAACGGGAAAGTATTCTAGGTGCATGCACCCGTTGAAAATGCGACAGAGATGGAGAATAGTAATGTTGCTGCAATGTTTCAGAGCACAGTTGGAAATGGACCCTGGTGCACTTTTATTTTTGAGATGAAGGATGGTGTTTTTGACTTCACCAGGGGTGAAGAAGATTGTTTTTCGGTGATTAATGGAATTGTTGTGATAATGTACAGTTTCTTATATGTAATCGTCTAAGGGTTGGGAGGAGACAGGAACCCTAAATTGATTTTCCATCGATTCAGCCAATATTTCGGCTTTGGCCTCATAGTGGAGAGTTCCATTCAAAGATTTAAGAGGGTTAACGAGCGGGGGTTTGCGCAGAAGGCTTCTGTTGATTTTAAAGAAGTGGGATCGACTATCGGAGTTGTTGCTAAAGGAGGAGAGTAGATTAAACCAAGCGTTTTTACGGTGGTATGAGAGAAGATTTCTGACCCGACTGACATGGGCGTTGAATTGGGATTAGATAAAGGGGTCTCTGGATCTTTGCCAGAGGGACCTTAGATGGCACTTCCAAAGTGATCTCGAGTAGAATACCTAAAGGAAGATCTTGACGGGAGTTGGATGAATTGGTGGAAGACGTACGTAAGTTAAGAGTGGCGGAGATGTGGTGAGTTAGTTGTTCGATGGCGAAATCGATTTTTCTAGGTGAAGAAGTATTGGGAGGGATGAATTTAGAAAATTTCATAAGTGATTCGTAAAGAAGCCAGTCGGTAGAGTGAGATGACAAGGGGGGGATATTTGAGATTTATTATGAAATAGTTCTGGAATGATTAGCGAGTGGTCAGAAGAAAGTGCTGAAGGATGGTTTTCTAGGGTTAAGTCCAGGTGACCAACTTTGATCAGGGGGACGACGAGAATGTTCGGACGGTGACAAGGGTTGTCTGGGTAGTGGGTGGAAAATGAAGGGGAAGCTATTGTGAGATCATGTCTGTTCTCAAGATGACGAGATAGAATGACTCCTGAAGAATTGTTGGATAATCTGTGCCACGAGGAACATTTGGAGTTGAGATCTCCAGCAATGATGGTATTTTTGTTGTTATCGAGTAGAGCATCTATGTCTGAGGTTTGAAGCAGGGTTTTTGTGCTCTTGTATATGACAACAAGTCTTAACTCCGCATTTCCAAGGTGTAAGTGAACAGTGGTATTTGTGATGAATTTGGTTGGGATTTTTGTTAAGTGGTGAATGAATCTCCTGTGAATAAGTTCCGCTGTACCTCCATACGGAGCACGGCCTGGTTTTTGAGGTTTGTTTGTAAAGTAGGAGTGGAAGTTAGGAAGATTGAACTATCTATCGTTAGATAGGTGAGTTTCATTTAGAAGAATAACGTCAATTTTACGTTCATGAACGAAATGAGCAAGTTTAGGCCGTCTCCGAGTAACGCCCTGATAATTCCAAAACATAATTTCAGAGCCGGTTATTTTGAGCGTGAAGTTGGAGGAGGATGCTGATTAGTATGATAAGGGCGTCTTTAACTTTGGTAGATCCAGAAAAGAGGCCAGTGGCAAGTTTGATCAATTAGTAGATTATTGGAGACAGATCATCTTTGTGGGAAGGAGATGCAATTTCGGCATATGTAGGTTTTGTGGAAAACGTTTGAGATGGTTTTTGTGAAGAAAATAGTTTGGAGGGTGACTCAGTGGTGACGGATTTTGTGGAAGGGAACGCAGAATTAAGGTTTTTGGGGCGTCTGTTTTCTTTATCCTTGATTAGGGCTGGGCATTTTGTAAAGTTAGTGGTGTGACTACCATCGCAGTTTGTCCATTTGGGGTCTGATTCCCTAAATTTAACGCAGTATTTTGCTAGGTGGGGTCCTGCACACTTTACGCACCTTGGTGCGTAGCCGCAGTGGAAGCTCGAATGGCCGGAGCGCTGGCAGGCGAAACACTGGGCCGGTTTGTTGGAACGGTAGCTTTCTATTTGTACCGAGATATAGAATAGAGAACTTTCATTAAAAATTTGTTTATTGGATGGGTTAGAAATGAGTGTGACAATATGGATAGGGAATTTCCTGGTGGCATTGGCAAATTGACGGACTGCTTTCACCTCGTAACCTTTGGATATTACCTCTTCTAAAATTTTCGACTCAGAGATATCCAGAGGAAGGCTTTTGACTATGATTTTAAACATCCTTTCTTTAGGAAAAGGAGGGTATGGAATTCGACATTTAATCTGGAGAAGTATTTTTGGACAATGCGGAAGATATTATTGTTGACGCATAGGATTTTGATGGTATTTCCGTTTACTGATTTTGCTTGGATAGAGTTTTCGGGGGCTGTGGAAAGAAGTTTCCCTGCAACCTTCCTCCATGCAGAGCATTCAACAATGATGGAAGGGATTTTGATTTTAGGCTCGGTTTCCATTGAGTCTAGGTTATCAGAGCGAGATTTAGATGAAAAGGATCTACGAAGGGACATGTGTTTATCTGAATTTACACTTGATTATCGGATAGCATTTGATTTGGACGAGTTACCCTGAGAAGATGGAGGAGAGTCGGGTGAATTGGTGGCTGGTTTGCGTTTATTCCTGTTGCCGCGTTTCCTCCCGGGTTTGGTCTTGGGTAACGTGGGTGGGCTGGGTGAATGTTTGTTCGTTCTCAGAGAACGACTACGGGAATTCGTGGGGGAAGGAGTTATGCATGTTGGTGGCTACACATTGGAATGACGGTGTGCTGGGTTGCATTGGGATATTTGTTTTCCTACACGGTCTCATTGGGAGCAGCGAGCTACATTCTACGGCTACGCGCGATACGTTACTTAAAGGACAGGGGCCTTAGATGATGAGAGTTAGTCTCAAACGATGACGGACGTGAATCTGCGTTAAGAATCACTTGAAGCAGTTTGCGTCTGGTGTGGACTGCTGTCGGTGCCGAACTGACAATTCCCTGGTTTTGCACCTGTATTTAAGCCCATCAGGTGTCTTTAATAAAGACTCTTTATACTGCATTAATATTGATTGGTATTTGTTTGGTGTTATGTCGTGTTTCTATTGGCCGGTGCTTTAAGGAAAGCTAGTTGGTACGGCCTTGTATCAGTGTTTTGCGTTTGGTGGCCCTGAAAAGGACCGTTTTAGATTTGGGGTTGTTTTGTACCGTTACAAAGTTGTATAATAAATTTCATATATTTAAAATTACAAGATACGAGTATCAACGATACATAAAAGATACAAAGTAATTTAAAAATAAAGTCAATATTTTTCAGAATAATATTTAATAACAACATATCTACAATCAAATTGCATTAAATTATGCAGGTCATAGTAAAACTAATTTGATAAATCTTATAACTTTTTTATTTTATTATATGCAACATTCTAAAGTTTTTTTTTTTTTAATTATTTATTATTGTTGCTAATGTGTTATAAATAAAATAAAAAGGCCAGGGAAGCACTTGATATGTCGTGTTAGTTATATACAGATGTGGAGAAAGTTCATCAATCGTCCTTTCAATCTATGTATGTGTGTATATATGTATGTATAGGTATGTATATGTATATACTATTAGTTATTTTTGTTAGAATACATTTGTACAGAACTGCATTCTGCATACCATTGAATTATTATAGACCGAATTAAAAGGCAGTTTTTCTTCAAGCTTAAAGAAATTACTGGAATGATCAAAAAGTTAAGTCTGAAAACTACCAAATAGAACTAATTTGCTATCATTAATATACAAACGAATGCTCATAGAAAAATAAAAAATAATTTCATTGTAAAATCAATTGTTTCCTGACTATGACGGGAATCTAAAATTCAATATAAAAATTTTATAATTCTCATTTTAAGAAATGTTTGTCGTAAAATCTATACTAAGTTTTAGTCATTCATTTTTTTACAAAACAACAATTTAATACATTATATTAAAATTAAATAAACCATACAAATTATTAAATGTTCAAAAAATGTTTAAAATATTAAAGAAAATTAAATCTCAAACTTTAGAAAAATAAGTGGGTACTTACCACAACATTTTTTTTTTAAATCAGATTTATAAAATAGAAATCATAATTCTTTTTTTACATTTTAATAGAATTATTATTTTTATTTAAGTTTTTACTATTGTTATTATATTGGAATAAAGTTGTATTAACTACTGAAAAAAACCCTTTAAAATAGTGAATAGAACTTAATTTATTTTATTTTTCAAATTTACCTTATATACCTATAAAATATAAGTAATTTACGTATAAGTACTATCAATTTTCATAACTAGAAAAATTATTAGATGAAAACATAGTTTTAAAAAAAAATTCATCTAAATTATTTTTGGCGTCGTAAGTGTTCACTTCAGTACTAAAATTTCATTAAAAAAGGGTATAGAAGTTGGTTTCTGACTAGTTTGTTCTACAAAACTGTATAAAATATTTACTGAACCATATTTATGAATTTTTAAAAATGATTTATAAATTGGTTCAATGTAAGGGCATTATAACCGTATTGGTGTTTTAACTATATTTCGAGGTAATTCGCAGACGCACTAAAACATTAAACTATATTTCAACACTTTGGTTTTAATGTCGCATTATTTTTTTCAGAACTATATTTTATATAAGTACCATAATTTATTATTATTATTATCATTATGCTTTAAAATCTAAAAATATTAAGACAATATTCTGCTTTCAGTGGCCGTGTAGTAAAAATAATATGAATGGTGTTTATAAATTTCCTAGAGGTTGTGAGTCCTTCACTTTGGTCACAATTTACAATGTTTATAATATTGGTATTTAGCCAAATAAATTGTAATTATAATAAAGTCCGTGTTACATACAATACCAAATATGAGACTGGATGGAGTTATAAACAAAGTATAACATTTAAAAACAATACACAAATAGTGTATAATTAAAATGTCATTAATTTTCATCTTATTATATAATACTTTACTTTAAATATACCTACACATTCCATGTATACCCAAAAGACCATATATAATAATATATACTTAAATTGTTAATAACAAGAAATTATAATTATTATGTAAGAAAAATATCCAAATAAAAACACAAGTTATAAAATGACGAAATTACATTTTTAATTTAAAGTTATACTTGAAATCTTAAAAAAATTGTCATTTTCGTATCATTCATTATTATGTTAATAAAATAGTTAATAATTTATTTTGCATTATTGTTAATTCTCTTTCGATATTAGTCAGATCCGTAATATTAAATATATTATATTATAATAGTGATTTTAGTCATTAATAAAAAAAAAAATGTTTGTATTTAAAAATTTAATTGTAGGATTTTCTGAACTTGTAAAATTAATTAGTTGTTATTTTTATTACCTGTGGCCTGTTATGAAATTTATTTAAATTTTACCCAAAAACAAAACTGTTATTTTCATCATTTCATAAATAAAATTACTTTAGAAATAAATGCACAATATAATAATATTATTTTGAAAAAATATCCGATAATTAAATTTTTTATTTTATATTTTAATTACCTAAGTTTTATGTTATCTATTCATAACTTATGTTATCACAAACAATATAGGTAATGTTTACCTTTACTTAAATTATTTTTCATTAATTAATTTATTTTCATTTGTTTAACGAGTTAAATATTTTGGTTTTCTCACCCAGTCTCGAATATAAAATTTTTCATACATATTGTAGCGGAAAAAAAATATATTGTTTTAACAATAATAATGATATTCTTTCAAAAGTTTAGAATAAGGACCGAAGAATGAAATGTATAGTTTACTCCAATTATTATTTTTCTTTTGTGTGGCATATATGTACAAGTACTACAGTATAAAGGAAATGGGTTTGGAGAATATCTTAAACTGTTACAATGGTATAATTTTCAATGCTTTAATGGAGTGTTAAGAAAATGATGAGCAAATAATAACAACAGTTCTTAACGGTGAACTATTGTTGAGTTTATTATTTTTGCCCAATTATTCTTGTCATTAGGCCAGGTTTTTCAATTACATTTATTTGTTGAATAACATAATATTAAAACTTTATATGTAGTTGGTATACTATACGAGTACACAGCCCACAAGTCACCGATCGTTACCTGGATATGACAATTTTCTATCTCAAAATAACGAATTGTCCAGTAGAGCATATTAAAATTTAAAATGGACATACATTTTACATAACTTTAAAGTTATTTTATTATTATATATAAAACAGCAGGATAATTAAATTATGAATATCATGAGAACTTGTCAATTTCTACTTTTTTGCACAAAAACTACAATAACATAACACTAAGATGCTCTATAAACTTCGCAGTGCAGTACAATTTTAAATGTCATGGAAACATTATATATTATATTAGGGGATTTAGTTACAATTAAAATAATGTTGCCAATGCTGGCACTTAGGTGCACATGCCCAGGATCTCATACAAATGGCGAATAACCTTTTTTTTTTTTTGCTTATTTCTTCTTTTCAAAGCGATTTCATCCAGAACCAGAGTATAGATCTAAATATACAAGTACAAGGAACAAACATTTTGGCAACATAAGATGTTAAGTAGAGTTATCGTTCATCTTGTTCCGTGATATTGGGTATTACAATATATTAACGCAAATGAAACAGAGATGTTTAAACTAAAATTATAGATATATTATGTGATTATTAAAATTATTATAAATATATATTTAATATATTATTTATATTATTATAACTTTTTAATTTTACAATTCATACATAAATATATTATAATACGTATGCGTTCGTTTGAACTTAGTAAGATTAAGGTTAGACGAGCAAATTCAGGTTACGTTGCAGAATCAGAAGTTAAATCAGAATGTACATATTGTCGGATGGCCCAAAAAATATCCACCGCCATGTAAAACAGGCTCTAGTGTGACAGGGTCGCGTAACTCGGGCTCGGCGAAACAGGCTTCTTAAATAAACGTGACACTATGTGTTTGTGGTGAATCACGCGATAACAGTAAATGATAGTGTTATCGCGTGGTTTCCGACCAGTCGGATGTTACACGATTTAGAATTTAATTTTTTCCCCCCCCCCCATTTCGTCAGCCCTGCAAACTCACTGGCGAGTGTCCATTACGATTTAACTAAGACTCTGCGGGTACACGGGCCGTCGGTCCGGTTATTGTGTTGTGGATTGGGCGTTCCGGTCGGCTGGTTGCGCGGGCCACGTGTTCGGCCATCCAACCAACGAGTAGGGCAGTGCGACGGGGGCCGCCATGGAGCGTGCGTCCGACGCGTCGGATGCGGGCGATCGGTCGACGTGAGCGGTAAATCCGTTTCGCGGGTCGGCCCTGTAGTTGACCGTGCGCAGCATGCCGTCGGTGTCGGCCAACCGGTAGTAGCCCACCACGGAGTCGCCCCGCTTGATCTCCTGCTGGTCCTTGAAGTCGCGGGTGTTCGAGTCGCTGACGGCGTACCCGAACGAAGAGGACCTTGACGATGCACCATGGGCACCGCACACGACGGCCGAGACGAACAATAACACCTGCGGAGGACCGCGGTTAAACGTTTTCATGTACCCGGTCGAATGTCTGGGCGGGGCCTCGACAAAACAGATGGGTATGCCATTGGCAACACTGTGATACGCACCACACATCTCTGTGAAGTAAACGCACTTTTCGCCGTGTATTGAGTTCTATCCGTCTCTCATCGGTCACACGTTACATCAAGCCTACATTTCCAAGCTATCCCCACAGAATTGAACGAAAAACGGAAAAACTAATGCACGGCGAAAAAGTGGACTGAAATCCGTATTGTTGTTTACATACCTATCTGTTTTTTCGTGGGTAGGGGCTCGCTATCGACATAGAATACTAATGAATCACGAGCGTCTAGGACAGCGCCTTTTATCTTATATCATTTTCGTATCAGTATCGTACAGTGATACTGCTAACACATATCGATTTGACTTTAACAACGAAATTCGAGTATAATATTCTTTATTCGTAATTTTATTTAATTATAGAGTTGGAAACAGCTTTCCTTAATCATTTACTTCAGTCCAAGATAAATAAATTGAGTTTCGATATATGTTTTATGTATTTTTCCCCAGTTATTGTTTTACTATTATTTTTATTATTATTATTAATATTGTCTTTCCTTTCTGTAAATGAAAATAAATAATACTTTATTGAACATACAAACTTCAGTGACATAATATAAATTAAAATATAATTCTGTTTAGTTTATGTTAAGTTAGTTAATTATATATTATTGATACAATGTTAACTGATAAGTATTATGTGCTATGGTGTATATAGCATATTGTAATAACTGCTAAGAAAATAACATAAGATAAGAAGCGCTGTCTCTAGACTAGTCGCTCGTTATAGTCTACACTGTGGAGATAAAATGGTTAGTTGGGTTCCTAACATCACAATCTTCGGCTGTGAGTATAACATCAATCAAACTGCTCTGAAATGCAAAATACTGAAGTGGTGAGTATAGTGTGTATGGCCTGCTATCAGGAACCTACTACCGGAAAATTTTTTTTGCACTATAGGTCTTAACAACTTTAAAAAAAAATATATATATATATATATTTCCTACCCAACGTGAAAAATTCGATTTATCAAACCTTAAAATGGTCTCCGTATTTCCATAGGAGTTCCTTACGATGTCTTCTGTATTTTCATAAGATGATTTTTTAAAAAATTTTTTTTTAATAATAAGTGACTGCTAATCGTATAAAAGATATTTTATTAAATTCAAGTTTTCATAAAAACATTATATTGATTTATTTTTAATTCTATCTGGCGAAAACACAGTTTACTTTCTCGTATATAATTTTCCTCAGATAGTCAGATGTATACTTGTATAAGCAAATTCAAAAAGAAAAAAATATGGAAATGCACAAGCGTGTTTATTACAAAATATAATAAGTTATTTGATTGGCATCTGTTTAAACAATAATAAAATAAGAGTACCTACTGACACAGGACTATTTTTAAATTACTTTTAAAATGTATTTATATATTTTTGAATTGTATGATTTTAATTTTTCAACAAATTTCACAAACACTGCAAATACGGAAACTTTTAAAAAACGGATGTATTGAGTCTTCTTAACAGGACGCCGCACTAATAATTTTCACCAAAAACATCAAGTAAGTGTTTATTTTCTAAGCGGTGTATAATATTTATATTTCAATACTTATTGTAGCCTTAGAAGCATTTGAATAATTACCAAAGTAATATTTCGCTACAAAAATTTATTAGCGTAGCGTCCTCTTATATTAATATTTGTTGGTCTAGAAAATAGACCACTCCAAAAAAAAAAATAAAATTCTGGTTTTCAGTTTAATAATAATATTGTAAACATATTATTGTCCTTTATTTAATTTATAGATAGAATCGTAAAATATCTTTGTAAAAGAACCGACCGAAAGCTTATGTGCAGGAACCAGATCGAACGCAGCTTAACCGTTCACACGCAAAAGCATTTTCGAAAAATGACCATGAACGTGATCATATGTCAAGTTTTTTTCAAACATTTCGAAAGAATTTGTTGGTAATTTGTTGAGAATTCTTGAAAAAAAACTATTAGCTATTACCGTGTAACTATAGAAAATCTAACCTCGCCGAACATTCAAAAATTATTATAAATTATAATAGGTTTTAAAATGGCTAAGCTTTGTTGTATATAACGAAATATGTGAATTTTATTGTCAGTAATAGATAAAATTAACTTTTTTATGAAAAAAACACTTTAATATTAAAATTTTTTATAAATAGCACAAAATTGTGAAAACATATTAAAAAGTTTCTCATGTTGATTCTATACTTATATACTTTTTTGGTGAAAATTTCAAGTCTTTAGACACATTTTTTCATCGATATTTGGAGACATTTTCATACCGGAAAACTGTAATGACCATTAACAAAATAACTCGAAACTTTTTAAGTTAATACATAAATACATTTTATGTGAAAACTTCAAGGCTTTAGGAACATTATTTACGGAATTACACTGAAAAAACCATATTTGATTATAACAAAATCATTCTTTTACCGATTTTCTTTAAACTGTTAGTGGTTTTTCATACGCATTTATCAAAAAAAAAAAAAAATTTAATTCAAAAAATGACCTTCTTCAAAGTACAAAAAAGATGCAATTCGTTACGGGAAAATGGTACTGCATGTAATAATTGGAGTATTTCTTCATAATATAAAATTTACAAAAAATACATCATTGTGAAACCAATAAATTCCTCGTTTCGCTCAGAATCTAATATAATAATGTACAATGTTTAAATAAAGATTATAATAATTTATTCAAAGAATATATTTTGAATAAACACACCATTCTTTCACGATTAAAACAAAAACTGACATTATGTGCTCGAATCTAATTTAATTCTAAATTTGTAATAATATAACGAAAAACGGATTTTACCAAACCTTTACTGATTTTATATATACTTTTAATATTCATATATATGATCTTTTTTTTTAATAAGATCATAATGCATTTTTGTGAGTCTCTCTAGAATATTCTGTCATGAGAATCCTACATTTAAAGATATAGTGGCATGGTGCAAAATGGACAAGGTGCAATATATTATGATAACTAAAAAAATGATCGTTATTTAATATGTTTAGTCGTTAATAAATATACTGCAATTCATAGTGACAAAAATATTATTTTGTTCAAAAAAAAAAATCGGTTACTTTAATAATATAACTTGAAACTTTAATAAAAACGTAGAGGTATGTTTTTTGAATTCATTACAATCTATAATTATATGTTAATTATTATGATATTTCATAGAAATTATTGTTATGTGTGGAATGGTCAAAACATAAATTTAAATAACTAAGTGGGGTTAATTGTTACGAGGTACTCTGTCACACAATTATTTAAACCATTGTGAAATATATATTATTTTTAAATTGTCTGTTTATTTCATAAAATATATTTAGTATCTTGTATATTTTATACAAACTGGAATGTGGAATATCTATTGATTTATAATTATTATATTTTAATAATATATCAATATATATTTTTTTGTCACATTCTAATAAAATATACACTTGAGCCACAAAAGTGTATGTTACTAAATATTAAATTATTTATAAACATTAACCCACCTACTACACACAAACTAAAGGTTTTCAAGTTTTTTTGTCAATAAACATCATATGCTATGTATAGGTTTATTTCGGTTCACCCCAGGCACAGTAACATATTGTGTTGCATTTTATAAATAAAGTTTAATTCTACTAAAATTAATTAATTACATTAATTGAATGTTTATCTATACTTTATCAAAACAATAAATGAATAATTTTGCGTCATTGATAAAGAGTAACTTAGAAAAAAAAAAACAAAATATTTAAAGTGCATGTTTATTTGCATACCTCCCTACGTTTCGTATTTCAAAGATTTTTAATGAAACAAAATATCATATTACATCAAGATATTAAAAATCATTTATTTTTCAAAATGATAAAATACTAAAATTAATAAAAAAAATATACATATTTAGGCATTTTAAGTGTAAAAAAAATGTATTTTCAAATGTTTTATGAAATATAAACACTCTTATAATACACGGTGTTTAGACAAATAACATTTTAGATATGTTTAAATAATATTATAGTACTTACTGTCATCGAAGCCGACATGGTTGATATGGACAATAGAAAAAAAATTGAACTATAAAGGAACCAATGAATGAATATCGAATGTGGCCTGTAATACGTCGAGCCGCCTTTAAATATCAAGAAAATCCATATTTCTTTTCCTACCACTAATGATATTGAGTTTGGTTAGATCATGTATGGCCTTGCATTTAAGTTTCAGTAAACAATATAATTTCAAACAACATCCGAGAACCTCGTTCGTAAATTAACTAAAAGGAAAATGTAGTTAGCATTCCGTATTAAAACAGAAAGTACTTGGAAAAACAATTTTTACATTATAAATAAAAATGTAATAATAATTGTTATTTTACTCTTAATCCGTATTTAATGGTTATATAATATTCAAATTCTATAAATACATATTTTAAATGTTAGTTATATGGTCATGTATAAAAATATTTTAGATTAATATAGAGTTTTTTAGAAAATATGTTCGGTAGTACATATAACAAATGAGCATAAATTACCCTTATTTTTTCAGTTAATTTTTAACAAACAACAATAATTTTGAATTTGTTACGTTTAAGGGTTAAATGAAAAAAATATTTAGCCTACATAATTAAAAAACGTCAACATTAATTAAAAATAGGAAATATACTTAAAACTATTAAAAAAAAAATATATGTATGTATAAAAAAATGTAAATCGTGCAAGATAGTTCTCTAGAATTATACACTAATCACATATATAAAAATTAAGAATAATATTGTAAAATAATTGTTGATTATAATATAATATGATTTTCGATTAAAATAATAAACTCCCGAGAACTATTTGACGCATATAATGTAATAAATTGACTGGATCGAATTATTATATGGAAAATTAACTACAAAAGAGGTAAGATATGGCGAGGGAAATTTAAATTATTTTTATGATTCCGTTAATTTCAAAACAATTTGACAAAATTCACTTTAAAATAACCCGAAAGAAAATTATAAATCTGTTATATTCTGGAAAAATGTTCATAATTTGCAACAATTTGTCAATTTTTCAAAATTTATTATATAACAGTAATGATATTGTTATAAAGTCTCGACGGTGGAATCTATCTAACTCGATAGTGTACAGCACTACATACCAACTTGTCTGGTTGTTTTTTGTCTGATGGTTTATATTTTCAGATAAAAATTCACAAAAGTATAGTATTTTCATACATATATGAAAATTCATTGATAGATAGTATAATTCCAAAAAATAAGTACAAAAAAAAAAATAATAATAATAATAAAATTACAAATTTACAAAATATATAACAATTCTGTTTTCTTAAAAAATACAAATTGTTTTCAATAACACAGTAATAATAATAATAATGTGTAATTTATAATTGAAATATAAATATAATAATTACACTTGTACACATAATACATAATATAAACATCCCATATAGATATTTCTAAGTTAGATAACCTAAATATATTCATATTGTATATATTTTCTGATATCCCATTATTAATGTAAATTAAATATGTTAAGAATGGCCAAAGAAATTTTTAACACGACGAATGTACTTTTTACCGTACTTTTAAGACAGTTTCGTCGGGTACGTCAGGAATCGATTGACACTGGCAGTTTCTCCGGGGCACCCTTGAAATTTCTCTGGATGTTTTTTTTGCATTTTTTCCAACTTTTTTTTTTTAAATATGAACAAATCTATCTAAATATAACCTTATTGTATACATATTCCATTGATAATGAATAGATATTTCCAAGTTTTTGTAGAATTATTGAATAAATATTCTTATTTGTACATTCACTAGATATGACTTTTTTATTCACACAACATCTATACAATATCTTCTAGATATTTAAAAATAATTTTTAAATATTTTTAACAAATAATTATTGTTAAAACTAGCTGTGTTAGATATTTAATATACATATATATATATATATGTACATAATTAAAAATACATTAAATATAAATTCAATATTTCTTTGCTATATCGCAGTGGCGTAATTGCAGGGGGGCAAAGGGTGGCATTTGCCCCCCCCCCTACAATTTTCAGAGGGAGCAAAATTATCATTTTGCCCCCCCAGGTATTTTAATAGGACAAACTATAAGTAGCAAATAAAAAAAATATATAAATATTTTAAAGAATTTACTTTAATTCATTTCATTTTCTACATACAAATATTAACATTTAGGTATTCTACAAAAGATAATATAATATTACACTAGTATATTTTATATTTTAATATTATATATTAGACGCGGATAAGACCACACCTACCCGCATAAAAATAAATGCTCGTAATAATACACGCGATGTATACGACAATAGTTAATAAATATGTATATAGACGATGTTCGATTATCATTATGGTAAGGTTGCGGAGTTGCAAAGGTGCGA
>JAIPRL010000075.1:0-30464 GCA_025469235.1 Pemphigus obesinymphae | reverse complement strand
GACAAACGTTATACTAAATTTTTCCAGGTCTTAAAATCTCATTTTACCAACTATTTGGACTTAAATACCTCAAATTTGATAATTTTGTCGAAAAAATTAAAATGACTATAAAAAAAAATTGTGACTACGGATTTTCAAGATTTTTTTGAATTTAGTTAGAGTAACGTATATTTAACGCTGTATAAAATTTTCAGTACTTAAAACCGAAAATTATCCCTTTTAGGACTTAGAAACCTCGAAAACTAAAATGTCTATAAATAGCCCAAAATTGCAAAAAAAATTTAAAAAACTTAATTAACGAAAATATATTACTAAATTAAATATTCGATGTAAATTTCAAGATTTTTAAGTAATTATTTTCGAAGTTACGAAGAAATGAAAATTCCCGATTTGACGAAACCGTATATTTGCCATTTTTACCTCATTTTTTCGTAGTTTTTCCTTACGCATTAAAAAACTATTGAGAAAATTGAAAAGTACCAACTAGATGCAAATTGCTACCGGAAACCGGGTAAGCTTGTGCTTGTAAAGATCGGAGCACTCCTTCTGGTAAAACAAGTGTTTACAGAAAAAAATAAAATAAAATAAACATCATTGTAAAACCAATAGCTCTCTCGCTACGCTCAGAATCTAAAATATCAAAAAACGGATTCTATACTATAGGCATACACTTCTCCTCTATAATTTTGATAATAGGTATTTCTATTATAAAATCAGTTGGAATAATATTAGATATTATTAGTCCATATTATTGGCAACATGAAAATTAATTTTTACACGGTTAATTTTTCACTGTAAACATAGCGTAAATAAATACGAATACAGATTCAATTTTTATTTTTATATGAATAAAATTATAAATAATTTACAAATTTGATAAATAAATAAACTGCATTGGTGTTCTTACGTATTTTTTTCAAGTCTTTTAAGTATACTAAATCATTAATTATATAATCTTACGCTATATATTTAAGTAATGTTTTATTGAAAAATATTGTTCCATACATTTTGGGTTTGTCTAACAATAATATATATTGATATTTATAAAATTATAAATGGAATTCAAAAATGTATGTACCATCAATATTGGTTTTGCCTATGACCTTGTATTGTTTTTTTCAAAATTATAAATTCCTTTTTTTCGCTCTTTTATTAGTAAACATAATATACATATTTGTTATTCATTCAAACTACTGAATTTATGAATGCCTATAAATATTATCAATTTTATGACACATTAAAAGCCGGTTCATTAAATATTTATAGTAAATTATTAATTTATATACAGTAGTCTGAATGAAATATTTCAGACTATAATTGTATATATTTCACGAATAACGTGAAAATTTAAAATATGGACGAAAATATCGCATTTTTGAACCCAAGCATACTTGAAAAATCAAGTGTTTTCGAAATATGAATATTTTTTTTCGAGAAATGGTTTCACTTCGTATCATCAACATTTCCAAAAAACTAAATTGAAATACGCAGTTGTACCAAACAAAACAATTTAATGAAACCACAAGATTCTATTTCATTTTATTTTACAACGAAAAGATATAAATATATACAATTTAATTTAAAATTAGGTATATTTATAAATATTTAATATTTGTACGCAATTTGAATAGGTTTAGTTGTTAATATAAGTCGGTCGATAGTAAGTTATCGAAAAAACTTGTTCTAATTAACCATAAAATGTTAAAAATTAATCAATACCATTAATTATAATATTATGTCTTCTTATATCACGGCATAATAAAGCTATTTATACCAATAAATAATAAATTACATTACGCCTACTTATTTGTATAATGTATATATACTATGTAGTATTCATTTAATTTATACTTGATGTTTACAAATTTCGCCTAAAATAACAATAATCATCATTCTGATAAAAATGTTATGTTTCGATATTTCATTGAAATTTTATTTGTTCTTCAACACATTATGGAACGTACAGGAAATTTAATAAAAAAAAAAAAAAAAAAGAAACACCTAACCATTTTTGAAATCATATTTTGACCGCGTTACCCGGTTAGCTGTGATTATTGATCGTGTTCTCAGCCCTGCAAGAGTTTCTTTTGTGCGTTTGTTTCATACGTCTGATCCGTTTATCGTATAGCACTCGGCTAGAAACTATGATAAATACGATGTAGATAGGTACATATATGCCATAAAACTATTAGATATAGTTTATTTAATAATTATTTTCATAATACCCTAAGTTATAATTGTATCGCGTAAAATAAAATAATATAATGAAATATAGGTATTATAACTCAAAACTAACTACTATAACATTTAAAATGATTATGAACTATAATTTGTATAAAATATGTACCTAAGCCTGTTAAAAGTTTACCATCTATAATAAATGCTATGTCGATAAATACCTATGTACACCCTTAAAAAATACAGGACATTTATCATCATATATATATAGGTATATTATTCGAGTATAATAATTCGGAAAAACATAAACATTTAAAAAAACCATAGACATTTTTTGTTCGTTTTATTAGGTGCCAGATATATAAGTCTTAAAAATACACCTATATACATATTCAATATTCTTTCGGCTCACAAAGATTTAACAATAAGTGTTTATACATGATTCGTGCTAATAAGTAACTTAATTATTATAGGGTATGATGGTGGATGTACCCACTCGTAAAACGAATAATAATATTAAAATAGATCGATAGACGGTATCAATATATTGACACTATAAGTATGGTTAGAACTTAAAACTTATAATAGGAACCTATTAATAATGTATTACTTATTGATTTCCATAATTTCACCGCAGAACTGGCTATTTTTTCGATATGTTCTATAGAGCCTGTTCCATATGTAAAATATTAATATTTAATATATATATATATATTTAATTTCCGTATATCTATTCTATAGTGCCCGGTCCAAACAAGTCCTGATCTAGGTAGGTACTGCATTTATTCAGTCTCTCTCCTCGTTTTTCGTCAATATTCTCCCAACGAAAAATTAGGCTGTTTGTGCCTGTATGACGATAAATATAAAATCATGTACGAGTAAGATGGTCATTTCACCGAGATAGTAGTAACGTATAGCGAACGGTTTTTTGTTTTCAACTATTTGGACCGGTCAAAACTTTTGCCTCTCCCTTCCAAAAACTGAAATGACGGCACTATCAGATAGGAGGAGTTAAGGGGGGGGGTCTCCGTTTAAAGTTAATTAATTCCATACCCATAATCAGATACCTACATCGAGAAGGAGGAAAATCATAAGACTATTAAAATATATTGATGAATAGAATATATTATAGTAGAATTAAATGTCAAAGAAAATTGTATTATACTTTGCCAACTAACGCGCGTCTTATATTTGAAAAAAAAAATAAAATAAGATGATCTTTCTCGTGTTTAATATTTAAATTAAAACTAAAAGTTTAATTTCGGATAAACGATAAGATTTAGTGTGTATTCTAATTATATTGTTGTACACGATAATCTGCAGCGAGACTGTACGAGTGTATAATATATAGTGTTTCGAAAATTGCACTACATATTTTACGTGTTGTTTTCGCAGACCCAACAGAGTCGTTTTATCAGGGAAACGCCTACGGCCAACCTGTTCGACACCACATCAACGTTAGTATCAACTCGATATACAAATTATAGTGAAATTTTCAAAAAATATATAAAAACAAACAATAATACCGTGTTTTCGTGTCCCGTGTCTGTTATATAATATAGCGTGACGACTGGAGCTGAGACGGGGCCGCCAGTAGCTACTCTGAAACGACAACAATTCGCCAGTTTGCGGTGTGCCACTAGCTATTCCAGCGACGAAGGCAATGCAATAGAGTTCACCCCACTGGCACCACTGGCCAGGCTAGACTCGTTACACGAAATGGTACATAATATATTACGAACGATATCGTTGAAATTCGTTATCATTTTTATATAAATTAACACGACAATTATCGCAAAAATACAATATTTATGAATATATACGTATAAATATATATATATATATATACATATAGGTAACTGCAAGGGGATGGCCAGCTTGAAGAGACTCGCGAGCCTCAAAATATAACGAAAAATAATATACATCGCACGCATAATTGTCTCAATTTTTATTATAATTATTATTATCATATATTATATTAGATAACAAAATATGTAATAAAATGTGTAACAAGATGTGAAACAAGATAATCGTATACAATAATAATGTCAGATTATATTTTGTTCGGTATAATTTTGTCTTCATAATTTCCCGTTTCCACCTGAACGTCGGGAAGGCTTTCAGTCACTTACTTCAAACGTTTGAAATAAGCGAACTGATAATGAGTTATTAGGCTGGGCAGAGTTTCCATTTACCTAATTACATTTAATATAACAAATTTAATTAAAAATTAATTTTTAAAAAACTGTATTTCAACACCGACTTTAATGTATCTGCGTATTGTAATATGTACTTTCAATATTGGTTTCGAGAGCCGCAGTTTGGCCACTCCTGGCCCGTATATAACATATAAAAATCTGCAGTCGTATATAGGGTATTATTTTTTTAAATGAAAATAAAATAAAAATTACGTTAAGAAATCAAATAATTATTGATATTTCTCATAGTTACCATACGGAACGCAATCGGATGATAACTATATAAAACACATGAATTACTATCACGTGGTGTACCTACACGTGTATGGTGGGGGGGGCCTTAATTTATTTCAAGTACAATTTTGCCATAGCGATTTACTGATTTTATTATTATTATTATTATTACTATTATTATTATTCAGTTCAGAAAGATTTAATAATAATAATATATATAAGTAGGTACGTCATATACTCGAGTCATGTAAAATCTGTATTATTTCATATTATAAATAGGTATGTGTGTACGAGTATACGGTTTTGGATAAAACTTATAGTTTTCAAGAGTGCAGGAACAAAATCACATTGACTTGTGTGTGTTCTATATATATATATATATATATATATACAATAATGTGTGATTAAATTTTAACAATAAGTTATTGCATGAAGAGATTGTTCTTTAAGAAATTAATTCGATATCGTTATTTCCACATGATGTATGTGTTCGATGTAAAAAGTTTATGGAAGTTTCACAATGACGTTGATAAAATATTTGTAAACTTTTAAGAGTAACATTTTGGAAAAAAAAATTGTATTACTTCATAGCTTTAGCGTTAAAACTTCATTCGGTCAAACGGATATTTTTCTGAATCCTTGATAAAATTTAAAACAGGATTATACTCGAGAACTGAAATAGAAATAACTATGAACCCATATAGTTTCAACTTTATAAAATTAAATTATTCGAAACCTATGTAAACCCACTACACTACGAAACCCGAATAAACTTAAAATCTACAAACAAAAAGGTTGAATTTAAGCCGAAAAAATTATTAGATACGTTTTGACTTTCTGATTAAAATATATTGTATTCATTATTGATATTGTATTATTATTATCATATATTTAAATATATTACAAATTTATTTATTGTTACCCTGCAGGATACATCCGAAACGCAGAGTCATACGAGTAGTACGACGACGAGTCCGACACATCACCAACAACAAGGAACTGGCTTCTAGCGCCCTCGACATGAACCTCTCTAAGGGCGATCACTCACGAGCTTGTTTTTGACTCTTATCGTTACGTTTTTTTTGTCATTTTTTTTTTTTTTTTACATAAATCACGAAATGCTTTGCGTTCGAGTAACATAAATGTCCTCTACACATTTTTATTCGTAAACACACGTTTTTAATGAAAAAAAAAAAAAGAAAAAGAAAAAAGTTTATCTAGCATTATTTTTGTTAAAATTATTTACGGTTTTTATACGCTGTAAAAATAAAAGACGTGTAATTTTTTATAGGGGTTTTAGAAGAACGAATTTCATTTTGATAGACAAGCATCAAAGGGGATTTAAAAATTGGTTATTTTATTGTAAACTATGAAAAATTGAACTTTTATATTTTTAATTTTAGGCATAATTTGCTTATTTTTTATCAATAGCAATTTTTAAAACACCGGTTGCTTTTTAGAAAGCCATTTGTATATTTTTGTTTTGTAATAGTAAATATTTAATGATCGTTCATTATGATCTTGTTTCATATATCATTGATCCGATCAGCTTCCTGTTCATTACTTAATTCTCTGCAATTTATTTCAAATAATAATCTATGATCAAATTTTTTTTTTTCAACTAATTTTCCTCTTTAACTTGTCAAATTAATTTAAATATCCCCGTTATTTGTATACTTTAAACCTTGCTTTTTCTGTATAAGATTCCCGGTACCTACCTATAAATTAACCATGGTTCAACAATATGCTATAACCATTAGGTATCTGTGCAATAATAATAATAATAATAATAATAATAATAATAACAATAATCGTTTCTATATATTGACGTGCTCACGTTAATTTATTAAAAATTTTTACATTTTGTATTTAATAATTAAACGAAAAAAAAAATTAACAAACACCAATATAATTCCTATTAAAGTTTGTTTACCATCATCAATATTTTATATCGTTTTGTTATTAAACTATATATATATTAAGAACAATAAATTGTTATAGTTTTAAACAAAACAAAAAATTACAAATTTGCAGGGAGTCGCAAGAGAAAAATTATATAATGACTGTTGTATTATTATCAATCGAAATAAACTGTAGAAAAAATGTTTTTTTTTCTTTTTTTTTTTTCTAATCTTAGTCTTAAGGCAGGCGTTATTTTTCGTCTAATCGTGGTCTATGCCTTGCCCACTGATTGGTTATATTATTAATAAGTGATATACAATGCTAAATATTTTCCAAATTTAAAATTTAAACGAAACGTTGTCACCTAAAAAAAAAAAAATTTTAAGTATAATTTGAATAGGTACGTAAGCACTTAATTTGAACAAGAGTGTAACTCCTAAGTACCCAATGCCTCTAATTGTATGACTTATTGACTTGCGTCAATTATGGTGAGTAAATTCCTATTCGTAAATTGCAATTTTATCAGAATATTATTTTACGTACGTTATCAATGTTATTCTTATCGCAGTCTAAAGGGGAAATCTTTATTTTATTACAATTTTTAAAAAATTTCAGGTAAAACATATTGTAATGTAAAAAGTATAGTAAAATATTCAAGAGGGGTATGTCAATCAGAGAGCAGAAAATGAAAATACATAAATTTACGTCGGACGGGAGAATATATTATAGGTATATATTACTACGTATTTTAGAGGCGTTTATTGCAAAATATTAAATCGAAACCCTTCAGTGTTCACAGGACTTCAAGTGAAAAAAAATTCTAAAGGGGACTAATGTCCCCATATAGTTATGAGTGTTCCATATATCATTATATGTATAATGTATATGTTATATATATGTATATACAGAGTAATTTTTTTCAAGCATGATTATAACCGCGAATAATGAACAAATTTGAAATTTATTTCATGTAGCATTTAAAGCACTAATAGTAATAATACTACATTTTTATGAAATAAATAATTTTTTATAATAATTTAATATTTTGAAAGAGAATATTTATTTTTTTTTTCATAACAATATAAA
The DNA here is from genome assembly GCA_025469235.1 of Pemphigus obesinymphae. Taxonomy (NCBI): domain Eukaryota; kingdom Metazoa; phylum Arthropoda; class Insecta; order Hemiptera; family Aphididae; genus Pemphigus; species Pemphigus obesinymphae. The sequence continues at coordinate 22,866 of JAIPRL010000075.1, read as the reverse complement.
GTTCTACGAGTAAGGAGTGGTTGCCATTTAAGAAAACTAAAAACTAAAAAAATCATACAGATAAAAATAGTATAAAAATTAATTATTTCACAAAAATGTAAGTAAGTACCTACTTTAAATTGACTAAGAAAAAATTCAAATTTACGCATTATACACGGTTAAAGTGGGGGTGCTTAAAAATCACACTGTGTGCCTATATGAAGCCCAATTTTACGTTATTTAATAAAAAAAACTATTTTAAAATAAAACAATTATATAGGTAAAGTACTTAAATAGGAACATAAATTGTATTTTATTTAGTAGAAAATACTAAATTCTATATGTTTTTTTTTTTGCCATTAAATAACAGAAATGCATAAGAATTTAACATACATAAAAAATATATATTATACATAATATGTATATTAGGTATAATATATAATATTATTTTTATCTTAGCATACAGATATGTATTTTTAAAGTAAAATAAATAAGTTTATAATAACACGATAACTGGTGCATGTGGGCAACATACACCAGCCCATTAGTGGGACCGGCTTAAGATTCTATCTTGGTCCGTGATTTTTATTAAACACATTTGATAAAACTAAAATTATATATTTCAATATTCGATAAAAATAAAAAACAAAAAAAGTAAAAACTAAGTTTTGATTTGATTTCAAAGGAATTTTGAATTATATTCATTAACATTTAGTTATAATTTCAGTGTTCCAAAGTATCTTATGGAGAAATTGTTAAAGGGGACGCTTTTTAACCACCATTAGAGGTAAGGGGGCTGAGTCCTCCCGCCTTAACCCCTGAGTGTTCAACTAAATGCTCAAATATTAATTTTACTCAGAGTTATTTAATGGATCGCAAGAATTTATTTAATATCCGATTAAAATGGACTGCATTTTACAAGCTTAATATATTGTTAATAGCTCTTATACACATTTACTACTGTTCTGTAACAGAATTTTAATTTATTACTAATTGTTGTTAATGCGTATTATTTCTAATATTATCGAAATTGAACTTAAATTTAATTTTTATGGAATATTGGATAAGCACGAATTATTACATTTTTACAAAGCATAATATTTTATAAACACAAATTAATGTAATGATACATTATTACATATGTTTATTATATAAGTTATATAGTTATACCTACTGTTAAATTAAATTAAATAAATTAGTTAAAAAAAAAATATAAGAATTATAAAAATACATAAATCGTAAATTATTATTGTTACCTAATTTAATATTTTACATACCCACATAAGTAGATACCTATAGTTATTGATTTTTAAATTATATTACCTATTGATATTTACTTCAAAGTTAAAATATTGGTTATTTTGGTAAATTTGTTGCCATGTTTTTTTTTCAAATGAATGATTTTTTTTACCATCTGATTATTTTTTATAAGGTGAGATAGTATAATATATTGAAGGATACAAGATCATAAATTGAGGAAGGCAGTGCCTATGCAATAAATATAAAAAATTGGCCTGCGGTGGTCGAAAATATAAATATACTTATTTCTAAATATTTGTCAACACCTATTAATATTATTGGAAATCCATTAAACACAACAACAAGGTAATATTAAAATTATACTGATGTGGTATATTTAATATCTTGTAACCATTATTTGGAGTCGTATATGTTTATAAAATATTTATATTACATTATATATACAATGATTTTTAAAGGGATAAAAATAAATATAAACATACATTTAAAAAAATCTTAAACCAACAATAATGTGTACGTAATTGTATAATATTATATAATTTAAGTATTATAATATATAATATATTATGTAGGTAATATAATTTATAGATAATATCTGGAGGCTAGCTAATGTTTACATTTTCGGCATAAAATGATTGACTATAAGTTGACGATTTCGTAAAAAAATGGATAATTTTAAGGATTAGCCGAGATAGCACATTTTTTTTTATTCTAACTGTATAACTGCAAGGCTTATTAGCGTAGCTTAATACATATTGAATAAAAAATGTGACATGTGTATAAATACTATAAATATATTATTGATCTATAGATGACAAACTTTGAGAATATGACGGGTTCATAATCGGACATTATTTTTGCAAGGTATGTATAAGTCATACATCATAATATAGAAGGAAATTTTGCTTCTACCTTAGGAAACTACTGGAATAATCGAAAAATACTATTTGTAACCCATATATTATACCAACGCCAAAACTCCTTCTCGAAACCTGGTCAAAATTTTGTACACAGAAAAAGTGAATAAATTAAAAATTGAAAATTAAAATCTTTGTAAAATCAATAATTTCATCGCTCAGAATCTTAAATATAAAAAGTTGGAAATTCGGTCTAAAGTACATTTTACAACGAATTTAGATCAGTTTTTAGAATCCTTATCAGACCATTTGGTCAATCGGAATGTTGGAAATAGAATTTTGAGTCTTTTTCAAAAACGGTATCCGTAATATTGCTGACATGTATCTGTGTGTACAGGTCCGGATAAGCACAGCGAGTTACCGAGTTAAACTCTGTAGATCACCCGGTTTTTTGGCCGATTAAGTAAGGTTTACCAGAAAATATAAGAGTGCAAAGTGAAAATTTGAAGGTTTTTAATTGCCGGTACTCTATAGTACAATAACAATTATTTTAAAAGGGTCGAAAAATTTTTTTGGGCTGGTAGAAAATTTTAAAACAGTGGGCTGATAGCTTTCCTATCCGGCACTGCGAGTGTACAAGGTTTATGGGGAAATTCTTTTCCTCCTATCTTCCAGCGACCCCTCCCTAAAACTAAAAGTTTCCAATAGGCTAGAAGATATGATTGGCACAAAGTTTCAGCTCGACTTGATAATATTAACCCGCGCCTTATTGAGGTTAAAGTTAAGAAAAACAGCAAAAACAACAAGGCACTGTCTAAACTAATAAACCGTCTGTAGTATCTCAACTCGGAGCAAGTTGTATTTTCCGATAATATTTTGAGAAAAATTATCGAGGCAATCATGGTTGGAAAATTAAAGTCCGAAGTGGAAAATGATAAAGACGATTGTGATGATAGGGATGTAAAAGCGAAAATCAATCTCCAATAAGCTCATAATTTATTGGGCAAAGAAGTTGATTATTTTGTTTCTCCTCGAACTCTAAATTTTTTCAAGACATTTGAAATCGATATAGATTTTTAAATGCTGATCCCGATGTATAGTGTGAAAATCAACATTATTTAAAAACTACAAAATAGTGAACGGTTTGTTAATGGCACAGCTGAGAGAAGAGTAAAATTAATCGAAAGCTTCAATTCCTCTTTGACGATAGACGAAGAACAACGGCAGTTTCTTGACTCTTCAAAAGCTCCCATATCTAAGTTATTACCCCATTGATTTATAATTTTATATAATAATAATGTAATGATGATTAATTCAACAGTATAATTAGTAAACTACATTTTAACACAATTTGTTGTCATTTTTACTCCTTGCTTTCTCTTCTTTATCCCTAATTCCTTCATTTTAAATTTGAATTTTGTTTGCATTTCATTTTCAAAATACCTCTAACTAAAGTCTTTCTAATGTATAAAATAAAAATCTAAAATGCAGATGTAATTGAATATTGAAATGCTTTTAGGCTTTTGCATGAAAATGCACTTAGAGGATATTCACAACGACCTAACCTGAAAAATTCTAATAAATACCACTCTATCAGTTTTAGCAAAAATGTGGATGAGATTAAACTTCAACTAAATAAAATTTCCTATGAAATACGGTGTAACAAACAGGTTTCTATAACGAATGATTTCGATTTTAAGGAAGAAAAACGACGATTCATTGCTAAAATATTCACTGTTTTCCTTAACTTTGACTGCAATGAGGCACGGGTTAATATTATCAAGTTGAGCTGAAACTTTGGTAATCAAATTCGAAAATTGAATTTTGTGACCACCCTAAATATACAAACCACCTCATAACACTTTACCGTCCATTGGGTATTTACGTTTATCCTGACCCGGCGATTGTTATTTTTAGATACAAAATCAGAAACAAAACTTGCTTTTGTTCAATACCGGTTGTATCTAGAAAGAGTAAATAATAAGAATCAGTGACGTACATAGGAATTTTCTATGGGGGGGGGGGTGGATGAATATATTTTTTACAAAGTTTACTTCCAACCTCGAACCATTACAGTTTATCAACTAACACTTATACAATAATATAAAATAGAACACGTCATTATCATCAAAAGAAAATATAATTGATAAAAATATTTTCATTACAAAAACACTATAAAGAGACACAAATTTAAAAAAAAAAAAAAGGTCAAAGGGGGATCTATGCCCCATATCCCCCCTGTGTACGCCACTGGTAAGAATGAAACTGTATTTCGATATTTACTCATAAACAATCATAATAAAAATTGCAGAAAAATTGTAATTAGACTTGTTAGGCAGTCCCTGATGTTTTTAAAATGTAAAAGTAAGACTTTTGGATCGTATTTTAAAGTTGTTGGATGTCAAAGCTTTTAATTTTGAAAAATATTAAATTTTTGATATATGTATAAAAACAATAGGAAAATGTAGTGATGCCATAAAAATTGCTCAAAAAATATCGTTAGATATAGTTTCTGATGCTTTTAAAGTGTGAAAATATATTTATTGGCGTGTACCTATTATAGAGTGGTTGGATTTCTAAACTATTACAATATATATAAAACAATTATCCAACCATATATCTAGTTGACGTATGAATATTATTGGGTAATTAAAAAATGGGTTTTCTTTAATATGTAGTTCTGGGTATAAACCTGGCACTGCAAATTTTAGAGCCGAATAACTTTTAAAATACCTATGAAATAATAGCAGGGCCGGTGTGAAGAAATATCTATGGAGGGCGTGTGTTTCCAAAAATACCAAAACACCTTTGAAATTTAAATAAGCAAAAAAAAAAGTCGTCGACTTTTTTCCAATTTTTCCGACTAATTCCCGAACAATTTGTATAGTTTGACGACTATATTTCCGAAATACTCTTTCAATAGGGTGTGTAAATGTAACTAATTAGCAAAAAAATAAATGATAGGTTCTGATTTTAACGACTGTAAATAATAATTTATACTTTATATCAACTTTCTGTTTTTACACTACAATTTTTACTCTACAATTCGCCGACTGCTTTTCAGGGGGAGGGGCCGGTGAGACACCCCACCCCCTATACCCTAAATCTGCCCCTGAACATGATAGTGGTAGCTCGTAGTGTGCTCTAAATATTTAAAAAATACCGAACACAAAAATAAGCCACGTCTGCGCCTTCTTAAATACCTATACGTTTTCGTTTTCTCTGTCTGACAATATATAGAGCACATTTCATAGTCCATATTATAGCAGTTGTATAATATAAAATAGGTATATGAAATATATGAAGACACGCGGTAATATTCGATTGACAAAATATGCGTGTAGGTAAACATTTAAATGTTTTTAGAAATTATTATTTTATTACATTAATTACAATACTAATCTGTAAATACCAATATACTGCAGATTATATCGATTATTATCTCGATTTTTCGAGAAAGTGAAATGCATTGAAAGTGATTCATACATTCCTCAACAAACGCCATTGTACAAGGTCCATCCTTATGACGGTGGATAATTTTATGAAGACTGCAAATTGAAAAAACGGTCACTATCAAAACACTAGGCTCTACATATAGGTAGATATGTGTTATCTAAATTAAAGTATAGGTAAGTAGGTAATATTTTACATTATAAGACCTAAAACCTGCAGCGCTATGTTGAGTGTTCTCCTAATTATTTCATTAGGTAATTATGTTTTATGGATTTGTATTGTTATTGGTTTGTGTATACCTAATACCTACCTATGTGTTTTCTATGTTTATAGATTTTATTTATAACAATTGATTATTTTTGTTTTAGACGTAATACTCCGTATGATGTTTCTAACAAATTGATGATTTTAACAATGTTAATCTTATCGATATTATTGTCCATTATTTTGTGATTTAGTCCTTTGCTCAGACGCATTAGACTTTATAGGGCCCTTATTCTATGGTTCAGCCTATAAGTCCTAAAATTAGTGCGCTTTTATAATATAGATAGTGAGTTATATTCTGTGCTTATAGTGGCAAAATGACAATATTTGAATTATTCTCATGACGTGTTATCAATAACGAATTACGAAATCATGATAATACCTTATCATAATATGATTGTCTGCGTTCTGTTAATGTGTTGGTGGACAAATAAAAATATAATATGTATTCACAGTTCACACTTATTATTGTTTTATTATTATCATAATATAAATTAATTTGTGATTTGTTTATTGTTTGTAGACAGATTTTATTTCATTTTTAATATGTTTTATATAGCCACCGTTCAATAGTACGTTCGATAATTGTAATCTTCTTGTACAACGTAGGTTTAACATAAATCTTACGAACAATGAGTTCCAATATCAACATTGAGAACTTGGTTGAAAAGTCGAGGTGAGTAATTGTTGTTTTTATATTTATTCGTTTTAATGTTTAAAGTTTAATATAGTACCTATAGTACTTTAATGTATTAAAATATTCTATACCTATCCATCCACCTTCATTTTGTTCATCACAAGTATAATATAGGTAGTTGATGTATCAAATTTACAATTCTACATAATATTATCAAAGAACATCACTATAATAGTTACCAATTCACCCTTTTTTATTTCTTAAATAGTATTTAATACTTTCTTTAAGAACTAAAATGAAATGTTAAAAACCTTCAACTTATAAACTAAAATGTTTTGTATTGAATAATTTGTATTAGAATTTATATTATATTATGCATTACAGGTTTCCAAAGACTGTACATGAAACACTTGGTATAATTGCTTATTTTCCGTTTGGAGTTATCCTAGTAATTCTGAGAATTTTTATTGCACTAAATGCAATAGTTTTAACAATTGTTTTAAGCAAGTACCCAAACGTGCGAAGGTGGGTTGCCTACATTTATGATATTTTAATTGTTTACTAATAGTTAGGATTTATGTTTATAGACCACTATTAAAAGTTATATTGGGCGTTCTTGGATTAATTGTAAAAGAGAAAGAAAATTCTGCACCTAAAAATAGCAAAGTGTTGGTTTCAAATTATCTGTCACTATTTGATCATATTGCATTGCATTTGGCAACAGGAGCATTTACAGTATGTACTTTGATAAAATTATCATAATTTGTTTTATGTAAATTTGATTAAAAATTATAGCCAACAAAAGTATTTAGTCAACATATAGCATTGTTTTTTGGGTTGGTATCTTCATTGCCCCGTACAAACACCAATGCTAGTGAGTCCATTATGTTGAAGCAATTTATATCAAATGAACACGATGAAAAATCATTACTGCTATTTCCAGAAGGATCTCCTACTAATGGAAAATGTGCTTTACTCAGGTATATAACAATTTTGAATTTATTATAATACAGTTCATTTTGAGATTGTCATTATTTATATATATTTTTGTGATCACAATATTAGATTTTCATCTATACCTGCAGCTTTTATAAGTGACAAATTGCAACCAGTTGTTATAACAATATCACGACCATCATTTGGTAATGTTAATTTATCCGTGCTTGGGTCAAAAAATGTTTCTGAAATATTTTGGTTTTTGTTTGTTCCATTCACTAAATTTGAGTACAAGTAAGTGTACTTACTTACTACCTATTTGATTTTTTTAAAATTAATAATAAATTGCAATGCATAATTTCAGACTGCTTGAAGTGATTGAAAGAACTGATGAAGAATCTAATGAATCTCTGATGTCACGAGTCCAAATTGCCATTTCACGAGATCTTAACATATCTACTTCAAATATTACTAAAAATGATAAGGTATAGTACTATTACCAGTAAATAGTTAATTACCTAATTAAATGCTAATTTTAATTTTAGGAAGAATATAAGAAAAAATATTTATTGGAGTTGGCAGAAAATGCTAGAAATCAAAACAAACGCATATCTCTTAATAATTTTGAAGACGATCCAGAAATATTAAGAATGGCTGCACAAGTTTCTGATGTTCTTCCATATGTTCCTCAAAATGTTATTGTTGCCAATCTAAGTAAGTATAGTATTTAATTCTTGTTCAAGTAACCACATTTCTGTGCAATTTATAATAAATTATAAAAATCCAAGTAATTGAATATTTATTAGTAGATTACACAATATTAAACACAAAATCAAAACTTGTATGTTATTTCGAACACACAATCTCAAATCACATCAATATTATTCAGTTTTACTTTTAAAATAATGTTTCACTGTACGTAGTTAAATATTAAAAGATCATTTTAATAAGTAGGCCTTTGTTTGTTTTTGTCCATACTCATATAATGTTATCAGAATTTTCAAGAATCTGTATTAAATAATTTGATTTTGTAAATATTTCATTTTCTCGAAAATGTTCATTTTTTTTCACAGGACGAACAAGAAGTGTTGATATAACAATTACAAATATACTTGATGGCACTGTTAAGTATACTCCATTGCCGCAGTCTTCCAAAGAACTTAAGATAGCAGTAAGTTAAACATTATGCCATTTATATAACACATACATATCATTATATATTTTATACTGATATATTAATTATTATATATATATATATATATATTATTATACTAATACCTTGATATATTTAGTATTTACTATTATTATGTATCTTGCAGTTTGATAATTCTATATTTCTAAAGTATAATACAGTGAAGATGTAATATTTAATTTTATTGAATAAGTTATGTAAATGATTAATGGTTATTGATTATACTTACTGTGATTTATGGTTTTTAATGTAGTAATATTGTTAGTTCATAATATGTTATTTTTCAAAGTTAAAAAAAGATCATATAGATAAGTGGGAGATATTTAACTCAATTTTCTACAAATACATACACAAATGAGTATTATGTTGAAAATTCATATTATAATATTCAATAATCCCAATTATATTTAGGTATTGGTTAAAAATAATATTAATTAGTTATTAAACAATATTATTTTTCAAAGAGAAAAATTATAGTTTGTAAGAGTACAATAATTATGTTGTCAATCAGAAATAAACTTAATTATTAATATTTTTTAGCCTAAAAAAACTGAACCCAACAATTTTGGTGTTGGATCATTTATGGAAAGAAAAACAAAATTAATCAATGAGGCGCGCCAGCGGTACATAAAAAAACATGGGTTACATCATTTAGTTCAGTGACTTACATCGGTACAGGATGTTGGTCAGAAGAGAACAACGATCTTGACTTCATGACCATTTCCCATTTATATACATTTTAATGCTCTTTATTTATTATATAAATTTTTTTTACGGAAATGGAGCAGGTACTTATTGGTTATTATAAAACTTGTTTATCCTTCTGATGGAAGTTTAGACAATTTAAAATTTTTACAATAGACAATATATATATATATAAATATATTATTCAGATACCTATTGTATTATAAGTTAACTAATTAGAGTTGTACTAGTACCAAAATATGGAAACCACTCGAGTTGTAAATTATATAACTTAAATTATTTACAAAAAATGTATTCTCACGCTGTCTATTATTAATAATTATTTTAATATTATTCTTTTATACTGTTAGCTATTTCTTTCAGATTTTTTTTTTGTTTTGTCTTATTATTTTTTATTGCGTTTATATACATAAAATAGTACACATACATGGATCAAGTAGTGTTGAGATGTAATGTGATTTATTATTATATAGGTAATCATACTATATACGTGTGTATAATAATAATAATTTATAACATATAAGTAATGGTTATAAAACTAACAATTTGTAATTATGTTATATTCAGAAGTTTCACAATACTTGTTAATTCAATCTCTAACAATTATGTTTTTATTTATTATTATTGTACAAACCTACAAAGTATGCTTGAAATTTTTTCTGTAAAAATCTATTCAGCAAAGCTTTCTATATTGTATATTTTTTTGGAGGTGAATGGGAATAATAGTTAGGTACTAATAAGTAATAACTATTAAAGTTCAAAAAGAGCAACATGAAACAATGTCAAAAACCAATAATATAATTTATTACTATATATATGTATGTATATATTATAATATTATATACATATTATATACACATTAAACATAATATAATAAGTACTGTAAATACAATGTGTTGTTTTATTGCTATGATACAAATATTTTTCATAATTAATTTTGATGTATAGTATTTTTTCTCCAGTACATTAACATCAGTTAATCTAATAAAAAAATATACATATCGGTTCATTGTGTTGCCCAAGAAAAAAACATAGATTTTTGCTTGACGGTCACAATAAGACTAATAATATTGAAGATATAGAATCATTTATAAGGCACCTTATAATTATACAAAGCTAAAATATACCACCCGTGATTATTAATATAATAATAGGTCATAATTATTTGAACAAGCTCTTTGTAAGGGTTATATATTGATTTAACCCATAGGAACAAACTATAGTAGTCATTATTATTGAAAGACCAAATCTTGAGAGTACAATATAATAACATAGTTGAAGTTTTCTTAAATTCTGCTAGTTATATAAGTGTTTTTAAACTTTTAATTTAAAAACACGAAAAAAGATATATAATTATTGAAAAAACTAAATACTTAATCTACTTATTTGGTAAATGGAGGAAAGTGACGCTGAAGAATAATTTTTACTTATAGTACCGTGTTGATCAATGAGAATTGAGTGTACTACAAATAATACACCATATTGTAGATTTAGAAGATCTGGTAATGTAAAATAAATTACCACAAATAAAACTTAATGAACCAATTAAAAATGGTCCCGATATAAATATTTGTACAATATTGTAAAAAATGTTTTTATTTCGTGGTTACTAAAAAAAAAAAAAAAAAAGAATAAAAATACATTATTTTTATATAGTTTCTTATTGAGCATACATTTTGCTGCGTACAGATGGTTGACATTGATCATATTTCAATTTTCATTAGATCAGTACCAAAAACACATCTCTTTTAGCGTACACTAGATCTTTATGAATAATCTACCACATTCAATACAAATAATGTATTTTATACACAAGATATGTCTATTGTCTATGTATGGTATAGCCATACAGTATTAATTTTATTATTAGTAAACTCAAGAAAAAGATTATTCAAATCATGAATAGTAGACATTTGTAAATAAAAAATAAAAACAGAATACACATCATAAAAGAGTATAGTCGTTAAGCATTAAAGTCTTGGTTGATACCAAACGATTCGACCGGCTAAACAACCTGATACGAGCAAAGGATGGACAGGTGAGAATTTGGTGCACAGTACAATGTTTGAGTGGGACACATTTGTACCGATTTCATGGAGTTTGATACCTGGCAATTTTGGGAGTAATGTAGATAATTCATCACAGTTAGGTGAAAATGATAGCAGCCGAACTCCATGACTGAAAGGTGAGCAGATTATACGACCGTCATTAGAATAACAGAGTTCCTTTATGAACCCTCTACCCACATTTGCCTCTTCAATATAATGGGTAAGACGGTTAAAGTTCTTGTGTATTTTATGGTCAGGGGGCACCTGGAATCTATTCATACAGCTGAGGACATAGTTATTGCGGCGTTGCCGGTTTTCAATAAACATCACTGTATCTGCTACAGACCCTACATCTATGTTACCACGTCTACTTTGCCGAGGGCTTTCACTTCTAGAATTTCCCATGAGATAATTACGCACTCTTAAATCGGATTGTCCATTACGGTTAATTAATACTGTGACTAATCGTTCTGAAGGTTGAGGATCTTCTGCCAAAATGTCATCCAAATCGTCTTGTTCTTGTAATCCAGTTGCACTGCGTACAATCCGTACACCAGAATATGTACCTAATACTCGCTCTCGTCCTTCTAAAATATAAATTAAATTTTAGTATTAACTATTAACTGATATAACATTTAAAATTAATGTTTATTATAATGTAATGTATTATACATGGGGACACTAGAATTTTAAAAAAGTTACTGATTTTGGGTATATCATTTTTTATCATTATTTTTATCAAATACAGAAACCTTAATGAACTATGATGATAAAAACTGGAGGCTTTTTCATATAAAAATTAATATTATTTTGATACATACATTGGTATACAATATAAAACATAATATTAATACCACAAATAGTGGACAAGACTTTTAATAAAAAAAAAAAACTATGACCTGATTAATACCCTCAAAATTCATAGCAAAAAAACCAGGTACATCAAGTACTTCACACGTCAGGTAGTATATAAGTGGTGGAAGTTGGTCCATCATCCCTTTGGTCTTCGAACAGGATAATGTATTACAATTATTTTAGATTTAAAAGTGTTGATAAATTGATTCTGAGGGTGTAATTTTTATTTGGAAGGGAGGGGAACCTCTCTAAAGTACAAACTATAGAATTATTTGGTATAAAAAATGTATTTTTAATATAATATATTAGTTAACATACCCGGGATTTTAATTTCCATTTCCCTTTGAAGTTTAAAATGCATTATGACAAATTTTATTAATATTATATTTATATTTTATTTATTTTTTTTTGGCTTTTAATAAAAATTAAACAAATATAGATAGATACAATAGGTACCAGGATGTATATACTGTATAAGTATGTATACACAACAAACCATGATAGTATTGGGTGGAAACAATTAGGAAGTCAAATGGTAGAGGTTCAATTATATTTTTTCACAGTGAATTAGTTAGTGGGGGAATCTAAGCGATTATCTAACATGCAATCCTAGCAAACATGTTATCATGCCCAGGGTTGAAATTTTTTTTTAGCTCACAAGACACAACTTTTAAAATTGTAATATTGTAAAGAAAAGGGATATTCACGTTTCACTCTATTGTAAAGCCAGATTCGGGATACTAAAAATAATTATAGATAGAATATTTTTATTATAAAATAAAATAACATAGCCATTTCCTATACTCTATCTGATAAGATTCAACTAAAGAATTACTGGAATGTTTAAAGAGTAGTCATAAAAATTAAAACTATATCAACATTATTTTAATTAGATGCTACAAATATTTTGCTTAAAGCAATAAAATTGTAAAAAATTCAGGATTTTATTGTCGCACTTATTTGTAAGATGGACACAGAATATAAAAAAAAACACATACAAATTGTGACATACTGTTACAATATTGTAATTTGTACAAATTACACATTATTTAATCATTGTAAAATCAATAACTTTTTTGCTACATTCAAAATCTAAAATTTAAGGAAAGAAGGGATGGAAAAACAATAGTTTTACTAAAATATATTTTATACATGCCTGATAAATATCTTAAACTTCTTATCCGATTACCACCATTGACATTCATCATAGCTTCCCATAAGTCAGCTTGACGATTACCTCTTGTTGGTCCTAATACTGAAAATGGAATCATACTATTTATGCCAGAATTTATGTCACGAGGAATCACTACATGCGTGCGTCGGTGAAGTCTACCCTCCCTAGAAATAAAAACAATGAACACTTATAAAAACCATTTAAGCAGAAGCGAAACTAGGATTATTGATGCCCGGAGAAGTGTAAAAAATTATGCTAAAAAAAAAAAGGTCACCAACTGTTTTGGTGCCGACTAAATACGAATAATTTCTCAAAATGCTTTCTTCAACAGTGTTTAGAAAGGAAAGTGAATAGCTACCTTTATGTGATATTTATAAAGATTTATAAAGACCTTTATGTGATATTTATGTGTATTATAATTTAAAAAAATTTAGATTTGGGGATGAATCCCCGTATATTCTTCCCCTAGTTCCGCCACTGTATTTAAGAGCAATTATATTTAATATTGATTTTAAATTCATTACATTGGATCATCAGCTAAGGAATGTTCCAATGAGTTTGCTTCTTCAGAATTCATTTCTTCAGGTTCACTTCGTTCTTTAGGAACAGCAATATCTTGTATATCATGTACACAAGTCCATTCAGACTGTTCATCAGTAGTAACATTCCGACTTAAAACATTCCAACCTTGTGGATGTACCTATAAAAATATTTTTCAATTTTAATTAGCTTAAAAATATATATATATATATATATATATATATATTATGATCATTACTTGGATAGAAGATATTATTTCGGCATCATCGTTTCTAGGGAAATCCACAATGAATTCAACACGGTTACGTTTACGAGTAAACATGTGAGTGTGCGCAGCTGCATTAGGAATGGTAGTTTTACTCAACTGCATCAAACGATACATATTCGGCTAGATAAAACAAATTATTATTTGAATATTGAAATTAAAGAAGGAATGTAGTTTTATTAATAGTATAATATTTAATATTAAAAATTATAATCAATACATATTATACTTGGTATACACTACAATATTCTTTAAAATAATTACTAAGTTATATATTAATTAGTAATTACCTAGTCTAGACATAAATACTATCAGTACTTCAAACGTTTATAAAACAAAAGCAAAACATTATACAAAAATTATAAAATTCTATTTGAATAATACAGATAATTAACTATTTAACCATATATGAATTATTCAAAATACCCGCCTCCCTTTCAATACAATGAAGTAAATGTTGCGACCACCATTCAATACAAGTATGTATCATCTTTAAGGGAATTCCTCCAGCTGCCTTCAAAATGCTTTGCTTGAGCGAAATTTTTTACAAACTCTTTCCTCCAAAATACTCCATAACTTATAATCAAGTGGGTTAAAGTCCCAGCTCATGGAGGACCAATCAAACCCCTTGATGAAATGTGGAACATTGTTTTAAAGCCACGTTTTAATTGTTTTTACCTTATGGGCTAGCGCTAAATTCTGTTAGAACCAGTGGTGGCTAGCGTGTGCTGTGAGTGGTGAGCAAACGATTTCGGAATATTAAGTAAATATAGATATAATATTATAATAGATAATAAAATATTTTTAAGACGCCTACACAATAAATACAATATATAATAACATTGGAATGAAATACATTTTTTCTTTTAACTATATTACAGGTATATGTATAAAAAATAAAATAAAAATCATATTAAAATAAACTGGGATTCGAACCTAGAACATCGCTCATCATAAACGTCGCATTACCTCCATGTAGATTACTGGAAACATTGATTTTGAACACCATAAAATTATATATCATTTAAGTCGATACCACAAAAATCAGTTAAACCATAATTTTGTTAGAAATTAATTTATTAAAAATAAAATGACTAATATTATAATAGAATAGCTACTAAGTATAGGTATCTATATTAAATGGTAATATTTTTATTTTGAATATGCCTTCATGATACTAGAACACAATGGGGAACAATATTTATGTGGTATTTTGTCATTTAGTATTAGAAATTACACGGAATAAAGTTTAGGTCACCTATGAATAAAATTTTTATCTGCCTTGGTGTACTGAATATTTCCAGCTCACCCCACCACTTGATATTAATTTTTCTATAGAACAACTAAAGTTTTAAAATTTTTGCCTCTCGGGTTTTCTCGGGGCTACTTGCTTCACTGTCACCATGGCAATTTCGTCATCATGCCAAACCATCACCACTTTGCGTCTTGTGGTGTTATAGATACACTATACTACTATACTCACTATAGTCATTATACTGCGAGTCACAGCTGAATATTTTTTGCCCCTCGGGCGCCCGCTGCCATACACATGTAAGGTACCCGCCACAGATATCATTTAATATTTTATATCAATAATTAATAAAACAATCTTAGCGATACTTTTTTGGAAATTTCGAAAGATGATTGAAAATTATGTAATATAATAAAATAATTTTATATTATATTATTACTAAAAATGGGTTCTATTTATTGCAATATTGCAAACATTTACTAGACGAGGCTGAGCCAAACTTGCTTCAACCATCGAGCTGCTACTGGTTAGAACACCCAGTCAACTGAAGTGAATAAAGTATTGCTAAGAGGCTTCACTATAGAACCTATGACATAAAAAATATTGAGTTGACTAGGTGTTCCAACAGAATTCAGAGCCAGCCCAAAAGGTAAAAATAATTCAAAAGTGGTTTGAAAACAATGTTCCGCATTTTATCATGATGTCTGATTGGTCTTCCGTAAGCACGGACTTGAACCCACTTGATTATGAGTTATAGAGTATTTTGGAGGAAAAAGCCTGTAAAAAAGTCACCCAAATTTGAAGTTGCCCAAGCGAAACATTTTGTAGGCAACTGGAGAAGTTTCCTTGGTTATATATCTGTCTATTCAAATATCATTTTATAAACATTTGAAGTACTGACAGTATTTATGTCTAGACTAGGTAAGTATATACTCTACTACATTTTATTATACAATAGATATGATCAAAATCAGTCATTGTTATACATTCTCACACCACAATTTCACTAACTCCTGGTATTAAATATTTGTTTTGTTACATATATAGCAATGAGGACAGTTAGTGATAGTGAGTAAAAGAGATTTATCCAAAGTCTACTTAAAAAGTATCAGACCTTTTGATGTAGCAATCGAAATATTTAATTTTAATTGATAGCGATGTCTTCTTCTAAGTAATCTTCTTTGAAAGCTAAAACTTTATTACAACAATACTTCTACTGTCAAAAGTATACCTATAACTCACCTTTCTGGATGTTTAGCAAATATTTCATTACGCTTGTCTTAGTTTTTTTCAGGCCCTTAAATCTCTTTCTGTTTTTTCAACTTAGAAAACAACTAGAAATCATCAGGTGAAGACTGTATGGAACCTATATGGTGTAATATGCTATACTTTATTAGAAATTGCTAAATATGTTGTGAGAAATGCAAGAATTTGAAAGAAATTAACACAAACACGACGAATCCAGAAAGATGAACTTAAGGAGTGCTTTCAAAAGTGGAATAACATTGTAACTTCCAAAGGAGAGTACTTTCAAGAATCAGTATTGATCAAAATATTTCGATAACTATAACAAAATGTTGGATACTTTCTGGATATACCTCATATGTGACATAGAATAAATTATTAATTATTATGTCTATAATCTCTCTCTATAGTTTCAATCCGTAGATTGGTTTGCAGCCATCTTCCACTCCTCTCTATTGTCTGTTTTCCTATCCATTAATTTTGTCTTCTAATTAGACTTTTCCATAACAGCTTCCCAGTACTTCTTCATTGGTTACTCTATCCATCCACCTTATCTTTAACATTTAACAATTTATCATTCTTCTATAACCCCATATTTCAAACACTTCTAATATTTTTCGTTCCTCCGCTGATATATACTCCATATTAGTCTTCAGTAGATTTTTTTTGATTTTTAAGGTAATATTTTTTGATGTTAGTAGGATTTCTTGTTATTAAATGTCAACAATATATATAAAATAATATTACATAATATGTGATATGGTTTATAGTTAAAGGTATAAATGACTGTGTACCAGTTATTGACTTTTACGAAAAGTTGGTAGAAGTTGGCTGTATTTATGTATTTCTTTCTCGTAAGACATAGCATATATTATAATATATATTTTTAAGGTTTATATATATAAATAAATTACTTTAAATCCTTGAATATCTGCACCTAGTGATTCCAAGTCTAAACTGTTTATAAGTAAGATAAAGCCACTTGTTGTACAGATAATTAACTTGCTGGAATCGGGAAGAAGTTTAATCCGCATTAGCCCATTAATGTGACATACCGAATTATTGGGAACTCTACCTTCCTCTGAATAACTGTATATATAAAATAAAATAAAAATAAATTATTTAGGTACATGTTACCTAATTATTTTATTTACAAATTAATTATTTTATTTACCTATTAATATCCCATGTATAAATCTGTCCATCAAATCCACTAGAAACAAGTAAATTATCTTTTGCTGAATATTCAATACTCTTCACCCAATTACAATGTCCCCTTAGTACTCTAATATTGTCTTTAAGATTTCGAACATCCCATAATGCTATTGTTGTATCATCACTACAAGTTGCTAACATTCGAGAATCTAAAAATCTAAAATATAGTAAATGTATTTCAGTATTTACACAATAAACAGGTTCACTTAAGAATAACAAAATAACCATAAATAGGAAATATATAAATACATAAAAAGTTATGTATATTTAATAAATTTAATTAATAAATCTATTTAAAACATAAGTTTTCATACAAAAAATAAAATATAATAATAGCAATGTTTTTTAAAAAATTTAATAAAATGTAAAATTATTTAAGTAGAAAAAACTTCTAAAGTTTGTAATAATTATAAGAAAACAATTGGATTAATTAAACTAATCTAACAAATGTATCAATGCATTATTACATATAATTATATTATAAAACCGATATAAAAATAGAAAATGCTAAGAAAAACAAAATATATTTAATATTTAGTAGGTATTATACTTATATTTGTACTTAATATTAAAGTTTTACATTTGAATAATTACATAGTATGATAAACAAAAATTGATAGATCTAGATGTTAAAAGTAATTGATAAAATTGCATTTTAATCAATCGTTCCTTAATATTTTAATGTACCTAATAAGTTATTAAAGTACTTACTTTATACAATTAACACAATCATTATGTGCTTTTTTTATTGATGTAATATATTTTTGTGTTACAGGATCAAATAACATAACACTTTTCTTTTCACATGCAGCAGCCAATATTCTCCTAGAAAACATTATTAATTATGATTAGGGTAATAAATAACAATCAAGTAGTAATTTGTAATAAAAATATTATTCCATATAGGAATATTTAACTCTCTTAATTTTCCTTGAAAATGTCTAATTAGTTATCAAAAATAAAAATAGGTACATTTAAAAATTTTATTTTATAGAAGAGTACTTCAATATTTTCATAATACTTTATTTTATTAGTCACAATATTGAACTTATTAAATTAGTAGTACAAAATACCCATATATTTGTATAGGTACCTAGTTTAAAGGTAAAATAGATTAAAATAATTATCCTAATGCATCCTAATTATTAAATCACATTATATATATATATATATATATATATATAAATGTAATAAAGTTGTTTTAACACTAGATAATAATACTGTTCAAGATGAAGGTTAATTCTGGTTCTAGTTATTTGGCATTTACTAAATATAGGTGATTGACCATGATTTAAAAGGTTATAATTACATTTCTTAATAGTTAATTTTTAATGATTTGAGTGATATAAATATACCAAATACACTTAAACGTGAAATGTATAAATATTTTTTCCATTATAAAAGTATGGACTAATTTAAATAAAAATAACCAAAGGTTTAACAAAATGAAAATTTATATTTGGATTGTAAATTTAATGTTAGGATGATAGATAAAAGCTCAAATATTTGTATTTTGTACCTATAAAAATTAAAATTAATTTTTCCTAAAATGTGCTTTTGGAGTAACTAATTATCACATATGCTACTGAGGGTTAAAACATTTAAACCAAAGAATAGGTACCTACCTATATATTTACCTATATGTAAAAATCAATTTATAGATATTTTAATATCATTTAAAATCATAAAACTTTACAAAAATGTTTTCTAAGTAATGTGAAAATAGACTCATTATGTAGGTACCTAATAAATATTAAAATTAGTAGTTAATGAACATAATAAATCTACAGATATATTATTATAATACATATTGGAAGTTATAAGATTCCAAAAAGGCAGGTTCCATTCAAAATAAGAAGACACTTCAACTCAATTCTGAGAAATATGTTTATAGTACCTATCTAAACTATATTAAAAAGGGGGCTCAATTTAATGTAATTAGTAATTACTGTGACACAAGATAATATTAGTATAGTTACCTAGGTAGATGTATAGAACCAATAGGTAAGCCATAAAATATTAATTATTTAACAATATATCTGATAAAACAGTTTACAATAATAATGGAATACAAGTGCTTACCCATCTGGAGAGAATTCTAAATTGAAAATGCCGCCTGGGTTGGATATGTCACTATTGGCAACATCATACTCCCATTTGGCTATGGGATATATGGATGTATACATTTCACAGTGTAAACGACTCTGATCACCATACTTTGGGCGAAATCCATACTCGCGGTTACGCAAGTATGTGTCACGGAAGTTAGTGGAACGTCGACGTTTTACACTCTGCAAACCGTCCGGATCGTAGTATGTCGTACTCATGATGTTGACGACGGCGTTATTAGTTTTCACAATCAACGTACATGTGACCGGATGAAACGCGGATGGACCGCCAAGTCTATGGTGAAATACAACGTTATGTTATTGATGATGACAAAAGTCAAACCTTGGGTAATTCAAGTCACTGACGATGAACGATGATAATGATTATGTCAACAACCGACGACGAACTACGGTTATAACAACGAGAAATATGTATTTCTTAGATGGCCATGATCTCAGGTTTGATGTTGTTACGCGGATACATATTGTATATTGTCGGACGTCAGTTGTATGTATTAACTTTACGCAATAGAAATCGAGAGTCGACGAGAACTCTCTATCATCGAAAATAATATGAACGTTTCGTTATCAAACCGATCATTATCAGCTTATCAAAGTTGTAACCCATCGTGAGTTTTCCATGGCATCGAAAATTTAAATTGTAATATTAGGCATAATTATATTAATGTACTATACATTTATACCTATTTAGTATTTGCAATTTCCTACTGTTACTGTTATTTACTCCTACTCCAACGTATTATGATAATAAATACTACCATTATTTACATTAGAGAGTAAAATTTTAATTATTTAGATATCAGCTGACGTCGATGGTGAAAATACTTACGTAACATTTTGATTGTACGATGGCAACTTACTGCGTTTGGCAACAGCACGAGCCTACACATCGTAGGTACAAATACGATTAAATAAACATTAATAATAATGAGCGTATATAAAAAAAAAATTGAGGTAGCAGTGCGTGCCTTACGTTTGGATCTTTCGAAAACTTCTTTGGTGCCTATTATCTACATTAAATTGTTGTGTGATGTTATATATTTTTTTTTGATTTTACGACAATCGTCGTAGTGTTTTAATAGGTCACCGATAAACTATTATCTAACGGAAAATGGCCAATATTTTCGGGTGCGCGTGCAACGGTGACAATCGGAGGATGAGGAGGCAATGATAGGTTGTAGTGTCATAATAGCGTACACCAGAACAAAAATAGCGTAAAAAAAAAAAATAACAAAATTGGAAAGTATGCAATGTGTATTCACCGCCGACATTAACCGTTGTAGCGGTAGCGGTAGCCGGAAAATCGTGCATCGTTACGTAAACGTAAAATCGCCAATATGCACACACTGCGGCGGTAACCGACCAGCGGGATAATGTCGCCCGGCCATTTTTACAAAAACCGTCGCATGTTCTATATTTTTACCGCTATCGCCGAGCGGTAAATCCTATTGCGCTATTATGATTTTCGCTCTACCATATATATATATATATTTTTAATGCGCATCATTAATTAACGCAATTAATCAAATTATTTAAATACATACCTATATTCATATATATTATGTTTGTGTACCTACCAAAAACTCGTTTTTTTTTTCATTCTTCTACCATTATATTGTTTGTAAGTGCACAATTATTATGTAATAATATAACTAATGATAATATTTTAAAGACACGTGTATACAAGATAGTATATCTACCTATATATAAATTATAAATTATTCCGAACATAAGCATATATATATAGGCACATCCATTATTTTAGTTTTACTAACTTATTGAAATGTTGCTTAAAATAGTAATAATAATAATAATAAAGAAATAAATCACAGTCTGCAGGCTATAATATGTATAATATATATGATGCAATTCTGTTATAAGATGTTTAGTGTGTACTTTTCAACAGTTGTATAGTGTACTAAACTACCTATAGAGTTGTGTACTCGTATAGAAATATATGTGGATGGATTTAGATTAATTAATTTACCAGGTCTAATATATGGTTGAAATAAATACAAGAGGAAAAAGAACAACGACAAAATCTATAAGTAATAATATAAAGTATCATTTTTGCTATTGATTAAAAATTGAAGGCATGACATACATTTTATTGTAGTTTAGAGTTTAGGTCATTATTTGCCTACTAGTATCAAATATTTTCTTATATAGTATAGACAGTTATAATAATACCTATAATATTTATTAACATATAATAGTTAAATAAATATGGGAGAATCAAACTAAATATTTCTTTTCGATATTATTAAACGAAAAAATGTTACATTATTGATTATATATATGTACTATATTAATGTATTACCCAAGGTGGATCTATAAGGTGTAATCACTCCCTTTAAACGCCATGAGGAAAAAGTGATTGAAATTTTTACACCACTTACTGTCTCCACTAGGAGCGCTGTGACTACCCGATGAGGTCCAAAAATTTGAAATACATAGTGTATATGTTTATATACGAAAATGAGAACACATTCATTAAATATTATAAATTAAAACTTATTTTTCCAGACTATTATAAATATTATTATTTTTATTATTTAAAAAATTGTCAGTGTTTTTATTAAATTAATCTTGAAATTTTCTTCAACTTCTTTTCAGTATTTTTCTTGTGTGCTATATGTTGATTATATTGTTTACATGCAAATATAATTCTTGTGTTGATGTAAAACTGTATATTATATTTTGTTAACTCCTTTTGGTGTTTTGAACAACCAGCTTTTGAAGATACTCCTCGAACATTGACTTCATTCATAACTAGAATAATGTAGAAACATACATTACGATTACATATTATTTCTAATCAGATAAATGATATTAAAAGTAGGTATCTACTAATTTATTT